>JAADVB010000202.1:0-36230 GCA_023334545.1 Salisapilia sapeloensis | reverse complement strand
GCAACTTCAAGCCACCAACAAAATTCATACCATATTCTTGTCTTACTGACTTTACATTGGAAAGCTCTGAGCGTTCTTTGAACAGAAAGTGGACCGCCAAGCAACTTGCTCAAAATGATATTGTTCGTCGTTATTTTAACGACAGAAATGGGATTCTGACACCTGGGGAGTTGAAAGTGCATGTTGAGAGGACTGGGGTCGTAGTTAAATTTAAGAACTGTTTCAGAGCAATTGACAGACTGAGGAGATTATTCATCAAAGATAAGCAACTTCGATTTTCGTCTTTACCAGCGTATTTGAGATTGCTTGACGAGAATGGTCATAAGACTAAACTTGAGACCAAAAACAGTCAGTTTGATCGCTTAAGCATAATTTTTCAACAAGGTCTTATTGCCTTTAAACCTTATGCTGTTTGGGGACTGAGTGTCGACAATACGTTTATGAAGACACCAGTCTGAGGGACACTTCTAGTTGCGTGCTTGTAAAATGACAATGGCGAAATACAGCTCGTTGAAATCTCTATAGTATCAACTGGAAGCAAGTTTAATTGGACCTTCTTACTAAAAGCTCTGTTTGAAGCGATGCACATTAATCCTGCTTTTGTCATTTTTGACAGAGATAAAGGAATTATACCGGCGATAGAGGACGTTGCACCTGAAGTTCCACACTTCTACTGTTTCCGTGATCTAATGGAGCATTTTAAGAGAGTTTTCGAATCGAAGGATTTAAAGAACAAGTCATGGATCTTAGCTCGGGCTCGAACACTGAGAGATTTTGAGATTAATGCGTCAGAGCTTAAATTAATGAACGAAGTTGCACATGCATGGTTAATGGATGTAGGCAAAGAAAAGTGGTCCACATATTTCAGTCCTTGTGCTCGATATGGCATCATCACATCTAATAACGTTGAGTCTATCAACAGTGCTCTAGGCGATATCCGCAAGCTATCTATATTAGATTGCCTTATGGAAATTGAAAGATATGTGGGGGTGAAATGGGTTACAAGTGCAGCGATTACTACCGGCTGGGGTGAACTAAGGACAAAAGCTACCATTCGCTTACACAAAGAGGCAGACAAACAATCTACGAGTATGATTGCTGCGTTTTCTCAAAATGTGTTCATCGTTCGTGCTTCTACTTCGGCAGATGCACTTCCAGTGGAATTTGCTGTAACCATATCAAATGGAAGAGCCAACTGTTCGTGCAATTTTGAAGCAGACATGGGAATTACTTGTGGCCATGCTATTGTGGCACTTCAAAGTATAACCGGTTTGCTGAAGCACCCATACTCCATGACTTTATGTGGAAAAAGAGCACGTACATTGAAGCTTACACCACTGACGGAGGTTTTATTTTCTCGCCACGAATTATTCGCAGCGAACTGGGTTTATCGGAGGACTGCCTTCCGCCAAATACCACAACGAAGCGAGAACGACCTAAGAAAAAGCGTCGTATTGAGTCCCAGGGAGCTACCCAAGAGCTTGACAAGCCATCCACGAGGAGATACAAGTGTGGAAAGTGCGGAGGGTCTGGTCACAACAAGCGTAGATGCCCAGATCGCTCCATGATGGATAAAAGTGCTTCAACGATCGAAGGAGTCACTGAATCAGCCATTGTGTAAGTGCAATAGGAGCAATGTCAAGTTATAACGGGTAGATATCCGTTACTTTAGGCTAGGTTGCTATCTTTCTTTTGTTACTGTCTTTTTGATTTGGTGCATGTTTAGATGACCTACTACCTTGTCTGATATAAGATATATGTAGTACTTGTAGTCAGAAAGGATGTGTAAGTAGGGGGATCTAAAGGACCAAATAAAATCATTTCTAGTTTTAAATCGTTTTCCCCAAGCACGTGTAAGCAAAGACTCACGGGCAAAAGGAATCTTGTTACATCGAAAGCAAACCAGTGTGACTTTGCCAACAATGGAGACAGAGTTCATTGCGTTGTCGCACGTAGTAAGCGATGCAATAGGTTTGAAGGAGCTGCTGGATAAAGTGTGGTAGCCTAGGAAGCAATGGCTTTATTTGTAGGCAATACGGCTATCAGCAAACAGATTGAAGATGAGCGGTTCACATCGAAGGCAAGGTACCTTAATGTGCGATACAATTTTGTCAATGATTATAATCAAAAGAATCTTTTAAAGGTTAAGCACGTAGAGTCGACCCGGATGACAGTGAATATACTCACGAAGGCGCTTCCTGCTCCACGGTCTGCCGAGCCTCGAAAGATCATTAGGCTGATCTAGGCCATCAGAATGATGAACGAGAAAGGAGGATTGAAAAGGTGCAGCTATGAAAAAGAACGAGAGGCGCAGAAAGGTGCGCAGACGAGCCTAGGAGGCGGCGCCGGATGGAGTAGTCAGTGACTGTCCACAGTCCGACCTCTAGGCTACCAGATAAAGTCAAATGCATTTTATGTTTTCTTTTCCTCTCAAACCAAGATCTCTAAAGATAAACATAACATTCCTAGCAATGATACGCTAAAACGAGCTCAACAATTATTTATTTTTGTTATGGTTTGTAAGGGAGGTACATTGATGTCGAATGACTTACGATGTCTAACATACGTACTGACGTACGCTGGTTACATGTCACCCTAAAAGCGCTACGATATGGCCGCACGCCATCGTTTGGATGCCACGCTTCGATGCATGATTGGCGGATGTCCCATCATCACATTAACATGTATTCCTCTTTATACCAAGTAAAGTGTTCGTTTTCTTCTTGCTGCCAATTTTGAGAGCGGCTAAGGTCTTTTGGATTGTTTTACTGTTCCATACAATGCTACGTTTGTTTTTCACACCAAGGACTAATGGTTGACTACCAGGTTTGCGCCAGATCCAATCATGGATAAACGTGGAAGATAAATAACTTTAAAACAGAGTTATTGTATAAGTCCGGACATGGAACTGGCATCTAAATGATTCTACTTGTCCATTTTCTATAATGCACACAAACCCAGATTGGAGTATCTTCCTACAATAATTTTTGATTGACTTTCGCAAGCAAAAATAATGGTCGTCTAGGGCGTGATACGTTGATCTTTTTATTTGTGTCTTTCTATATAAATTTTTATTGTTAACTTTGACATGACAGCTTGGCCGAGCGGTTAAGGCGATAGACTCGAAATCTATTGGGGCAACCCGCGTGAGTTCGAATCTCACAGCTGTCGAAACTTTTTCGTAAGTATTTTTTAGTACGAACTCGGCATGGATGACTACTTTTTGCCTACCACCACGCCATCACACACATTGAACGCAATTCGAATGATTCTAACTCCCATTCATTTAAATCAGGAAATTAAAATCGAACTTCACTGGTCACATGTTGGGCACAAGACGGTACTTCTCTACACAATCCTCCCGATCGTCCTCTCCAGCAGCTTCCGGAAGCCGTTGCCTAGAAGGAATTGCTGGAACGGCCCAGACTCAATTGCTTCCAACACCTTTGTCTGGATAGGCACCACAAGATCCGCCCCCGGTGGCTCACTCGCGAACCCTCCTTCTTCCGTATGCAAAGCCATCGCGAGCCGCTTGTTCATGAGCTCCGTCGGGAACTGATCTTTGACTTTCATAAGGTCCTCATGGGTGATGATGGGAAGATGCTGTACACGCTTCAAGATGGAGCTCAAGTGATCCCACTCTTCCTTTGCTGTGCGACTGGACATGCCGTTCTGCCTAGCAATGCAGCCCCGACGGAAAACCTCGCAATCGATCCAGCTGTCTAGCAATGCCTGCGCCTTGACACTGACGCACGAGTCTCGGAAGATCTTGAGCGTGTCCTCTCTTGACAGCACCCTAGACAAGAGAGACGGCTCCCTCAACCTCGCCTCCTCAGCCTCCTCTTCGTTTTTCCACACAGTACCCTCCGTAATGAGCATCTCAGCGCGATGGAGCTGATTGTTTTCCGTCGCAATGTTCTTTTGCTGATGGAGCGAACGCATCCAGGACATCATGTCCTCTTTGCTACTGGCTGCCAGTTGGTACGTCCTCCTCGCCGCCCGGAACTCGAACGAGTTGGGCATTTGGGAGTCTGGTCGAGCACTCCCCAAGTACGAGTTGAGAAGGCTGATGGCGACGACGTCCCGCTGGTTGGTCGCCGATTTACAGTACAGCAGCTGGTCGTCCTTGACGACAAACCAGCGCTTGTGCCACACGCTCGGGTCTTTCACGCTGCACTTGTGCAGGTACCCACAGTGCTCACCACGACCGAGGTAGACGGGAAAGTTGAGCGTCAGGTCTTCCTTGCTAGAGACTCTGCGCGAGTCTTCATCGGCATCGCTTGGAGACTCATGCAAATCCTACGCCATCGCTTTATTAGTCTTCAAATGCGTTTGGCTGTAGCAATAAAAGTACCTTAAGCATGAATTTAAAGGGCTGACGGTTGCGACGGCGTGCTTTGCCCTGCCCTTGCGTCTCTTCCTGGTGCTCGATGTAGGATGCAAAGCGCAAATTTAGCTTGTCCACGAGTTGTAGGATGCACTCTTCGTTCAGAAGCGTCCTGGCGGTCAAAGATCGAGCTGTTGAATGGTGAAAACAAATTAGACGATACTGGAGGAAGAGAGAAGAAAAAGAGCAAGCGTACAGGATTCACTCGGATATACGACGACAATGACGTAGAAACGAAGGTCATTGACCGGGATCCGGAGCTTTCGAATCATCGATTTTCGGACCTGAAAGATGGTGAGAATGGATCAATAAGACGAGAGTAGACCCGACAGTACCTCTAGCACAGACGTCGACCGCTTGAGCTTAAACACCGTAGACGCGTTGACACCGTTCTGCTCATAGTAGATGCGAACGAACCCAGAAGACCGGTCGCCTTCGTCCGTGCTCGCTGGACTGCCAATCTGCTGCACAGTCTCTTTCGGTAGTTGGTTCTTGAGACTGTAGCTACTCCGAGGACGGCGCATGAAGGAGCCCATGTGCTGAGGCGTGCCCCGGTCGCTTCCGTATGGGGACGCAGGGTGCCTTCCTTTCGTCGTGCTCGGCGACATGTTGTCCCCCGACCTCGTTTCTGCTTCCTCAATATCGTTTTCCGAAACGTATGTGGCCGCTTCGGTGGCGTCTAGTGACCGAGAGCGTCGTGCCGACAAGGTCTGCTGCTGCTGCTCCATGTCGTTTGACGACTCCAGCTAAAGCCAGTCGACGCTTTGCGAGACCCCTAACCAACTTGCAAGTCACAAACGGAACAATAATGGTACGATTGACGTTCCGACAGATGGCATTACAGCGATCGGTAACTCTGCACGACCTGGTCAACGCGAAGGAAACTCTGTTGGAAAAACCCACCGTCGACGCCATGGCGAGCGTACTGATGGACATATGCGCCACTAGAGTACATTTCATACGCCTTGTCCGTCGCTGTCGTTAGTGTCGACATGGCCGCCTTGGAGTTGCTTAGTAACGTCGCACTCTTGTCGTAGTTGGAAAAGGTGCTGGACGACAGACAGCGTTTAAGTGGGTCCACGTTCCATGGAACGTACATGGATGGCTCTTCGAATGCTCCGACGTCGGCGCTTTTGCCATCTCGCCCACGCAAGTACAGGACATTGGCAATACTCTTGTTCATCGGTCGACCGACAGAGGTCTGACGCGACACCTCCCAATTCACAGCACCTTCATACGCCGCGTCTGTTACCTGCATCTGATGCAAATGTTTTAAGATACCGCTCCAAGAGTGAGTTGAGTACTCTTTCGACTGCTCTGGCATTAACGGAACGGTCTTAATGTCTAGTAATTTGAAGCCCTATCATATATTTTAGTTTGTAAGACCCACTTGTACGACCAATTGAACTCACAGGATGGTGACACAAGTGCTGCGCGATTGTAGAAATGGGATCTTCTCTTCGCAACCTTCCGAACAAGTCTTCACACGACGACGGAAGCAACACGGACGAGAGATGAGTCGCTAGTACCTGATTCATATGCTCAAACGACGGTCTCTTCACACGTAACAGTCGCTTGCAGATCTCGTACGCGTGGTCATTCTGGAGTATCACAATTCCGTTGGCTGCTTTCACTAGCGATGCCATTGTCAGAACAGCATTGTAGTTCTGGACAATCACTTCTCCCGTCGCATGGGGCCACACGACAGCATTCAGTAGTGGTATTCGAGGAAACTCTTCTGCAAGCTCTTTCGTCAAATAAGACCCAAGTCCAGATCCTGTCCCGCCAGCGACACTTTGCAGAGCGAGAAAACCGGATACTCGATCCGTTCGCTCCATCTCCTTTCGGACGAGATCCATGGACGCAGACTTCATCTTAGGACCATGGACCTCATACCCCATTGCCCAGTTGTTGCCAGACCCACCTTGCTGTACCAAAGTATTTGAATAGTCGTACCTCCACGTCGCACGCGTGTCGTGTGATAAGCTCTTCTGAATAACCTTTGGCTCGGTATCCACGAGCACAGCTCTTGCCAACTTCGTACCATCCGAGTGTCTGCGAAAGAAAATGGACGCATTATTCGGATCCTCCTCCCGATCTAATTTGTTAAACAGTGCTTGCCCAAGCTGATTGCCACACTGGCCGATCTGCAGCGTCAGCATCTTGACCGAGGCGGTGCCGATTCCCGTGTCTGCTCTTCGTGTTTCCAGATGTCCCTCCATACATTTCCATTGGTTTAAATTAAGGCACCTCCAGTCCGTCTCAACACCAGTTGACTTGGTCCGAAGAGCAGAAGCACGAAGAGCATGTACAACGGCATTGGATTGCGAACGGTGCGAGGGTCCGGCACGAACGGATACGTGCAAAAGAACTTGAGCCACGTCGACAAAGACAGGGCTAGACAGCGACACTCGCAGACCCACCCGTCGCGCCATCACACGTCCAGCCGAGAAACGCCGTCGTACTCGGTCAATCCAGACATTCTTTTGCATGAAGAGAAGCGCAAGATGGAGGTGAAGCTGGCAGAACTGGCCATGGACCTAGAAGATCAGGGCATGAGTGAAAGCGAAGTGGAGGCAGAGGTTCAAAAGACGCGAGAAAAGTGGATGAACGAAGCCAATGCAAGCAAGGAGAAAAAGTAGTATCACAATGATGCTCGGCCTAATGTACTTCATCATTTTATTCGATCCTTTCTTTCTATCTTAAATCCAATACACACAAGAGCGGAAACGTGGTACGTAGTCGAGGGACGGTAGAAATACGACCGCGTTCCGACTTTTTATTGATTTCTGCACTTACTGCCGGTCACAATTGTCCACCGTCTCTACCGTCCAATAATGGATGAGTACCGCCTATGCTTCCCTCGCGTAGGACACTTGTGCTTTTCGGGTTCCTAACACTTTCAAGGTTCGAACAGCTTAGCAACAAACGAACATCCATTTCCCGATAAGAGGACGGGATGACGCAGCCTATTTCTGTCGTGGACATCGTTACGTCCGACGAATCCAACCCACTCTTCACCTCTACCCCAAGCACCACGGCATCCTCCCCCGATATATCGCCCAACGTAAACGGCGTCGCGAGCTCCCCGCCGGACCTCTCCAAGGCTCGCTGCGGCTGGCGTCGACCGTTCACACTCGTCTCCCGCTTCGTACGAACGCACGTGAGCAGCTCGACGATGCTCACAGGTGGCATGCAAGGTATGAAGAAAGCGCTTCTAATCTGCCTCGCGCTCGCCGTCATCGTGATCATCGGCGCTTTCTCCCTGCGCCAGCTACTGGATCCACAGATCGAATCACTAAACCAGGAACGGAATGACTTGAAAGAGTCTCTCCGCAAAACACAATTTCAGGTCGAAAACATGACACGAATCGCTGAAAGTCGACTGGAAACCATTCATTTGTTAGAGCAAGAGCTGGAGAAACAGGCTGTTAAGGCTCAGACCACGCCTGCGACTGCATACGATGATGAGGACCCGAACGAGCGGTTTCGACCTGCGATCCTCTGGCCGACCTTTTTGTACACGATGCTCATGGGCTGCATCGTCCTCAGCTGCGTTATATATCGAATCTACTGTATATTCAGAGCGGAGCATGAGGTCAGCAAGTTCCAGTGGGGGCAGCTACCGGACGAAGCTGGCTCGCCAAGTCACATGCTCCTGAGTGGTGGAAGAACTCCCCCCTTATCGTCTATCTCCTTGTCGTCTGTAGAGTCTACGGGCGGAGCTCTCAGCCCCATCCTCCAAGCGACTGCTAATAACCACCAAAAGAACGGTTCTCCGCAGTGCTACAAGCGTCCTGGCAGCAACTCACCAGAGGACAATTTGATGCATGTGTAAGAATCAATGGACCAACTTTGTATAAAGAGAGAATAAATGGAGCACTTGCGATTCGTTGCTGCTGACAACCTATGCTACTTCGACGCTATTGCTCAGGATACCCAGTAAATGGCAGATCTCCCTCCGACAGTCTTCTGGTGATGACTCCAGAGCTGCCTCGAGCTGCTTCAATGCTTTGCGTCCCCTCATCTCCCTACCTTCTTTCCTCTGACTTTTAGACGTACTATCCTGTAACTGAGTCAAGTCGTCCAAGGAAAGCTCTGTCCATCGACTCAGCTCCTCCAAACCACTATGCTCCAATGGGTTTTGTTGGAAGGAAGAGAAGGATCCACAATCTGACACAGTTTGACCACAGTTGTCGCCGGTGCAATGCACATACACCTCGAACGAATCGTACACGGACGCTCGGAGTCCGTCCAGACGATACGTTGCCTCTGATAGCGCATCCTGTCGTACTTGCTTTACACTTTCGAGCTTCGTTTCCATAGACCGTTGTGTCTGACCCGATCTCTTCTTTTCTGACGACAAAGAGCTTTTTAGCTCTTCAATGTGACTGCTCTGCTTCTCCAGACGTTGCTCCAGGTCCTCCACTTTGGTCCTGTACGTCGAAACAACTTTTTGCTTTTGAAGAATTCGTCTCTTTAAAGCCTGGACTTCACCCTCTTCTTTCTCTCGATCCTCACAACGGTCACACTTGGTCGTCGCTGAGGAAAAGTCCTGCATTCCTTTTAAATGTTTTATCTGAGACCGTAAGCGAGCATTGTCCCGTTTCACACTCGCCAAGCGGTTCTGCCCTATCTTGACGTCCTCTTTTGCTTCCACCAACTCCTTTTTCACTCGAGAGTGCTCTTCCTCTTGACGACTCCAGTCCCTTTTCTTCTCCTGGAACTCTCGTAGCTGTTCCTTATAACGCTGCTGTGCCACAGACGCCTTCTTCTCCAGCTCACTTTTCTTGTCTGATGTCTGCTTGAAGCCATCCACTTCCTTCTCTAATGCCTCCTTCTTCGACCTCAACGTTGAAAGCAGAGTGTCCTTTCGTCCGACGCTCGCTCGCAAACGCCCTGCTTCCAAATTTAGCTGATGGAGTTGCGACCTTAGTTGATACAGCTCCTCTGTGTGCTCGGAATGTCGAACACTAGTCGACTTAACTTGCTGCTGAAGAGCCTCTACTTCGCCTTCCAGTCGAGCATTCGCCTCGGTCATTTGACTCTGCGCGTTCAGCCGATGCTTCAGCTCCTGACGCATTTCCTTCATTTGTGCTTGGGATTGCTGGTGAACTTCTTCCAGCGTCTCATTTCTCAAGACAGCTTGACACATACTCTGCTCGAGCGCTGCGGCATGAGTTCGCCACAAATCCAAAGTGTGCTCCATTTCCACGTACGCACAATCTTCTTTCTCTTCGTCAGTTAAAACAGTATGCGGTGGATTAGAAACCTGGCTTGGATTTACTTCTGCCACATTACTAGTGAATGCTGGAGGAAATGGCTTTACGGAAACCATCGTACGAGGCCTTCTACCACTTTGGCTCTTATTAATAACTCGAACACATTCCTGTTGTGACGGATATAGCTGACTGTACAATGCCACTTCTTCTGAAAGCCGAAGGACAGTGTCATGGATCGTTTGTGGTGTTACCACGCTCTGCTTCTTCGAACTCGGATTGGGCTTGTCGACAAGTGAGGCGCTTTCTTCCACACAAGAGACCAAGAAAGCGATCCGCTTATTTGCCTGCTGCTGCGTCTCGTTGCAAACTTGTCGATAATGCTCAAACTCTTCCTTTAAAGCTTTGTACTGGGATTCGAGTTGCTCTGCAAGCTCCTTTAACTTGTGCCTGTCATCCGTAGCTTGACTTGCTCCGCATTTCGATTCCTCTATCTTTCGATCTTCCTCCATTTCGTCCAGCCGCCAAAGTGCTTCATAAAGCTGACGCTGCAGATCCTCCACTAGACTCTCAAGCTCATTTGAGCCAGCCTCTGTCTCTGTCATAACACCTTGGTCGGCATATCGTTGGACTTTGGCTCGTGCGAGTTCCCCCTCTTCCTCGTCCTTTGCCATTGACTCCAATTTGCTCTCGAGACGAGACTTTTCCTGCATAAGTTCCCCCTTTTCATTCTCCATATTAGCTACTTTTGCGTTAGCTTCCTCTGAGCACTGACGCAGTTGGACTGCATGGCGCTTCTCCAACGCAGCCAACGCCTCAAATTGCTCGTCCTGTGCTGCCTTGAGCTGCACTTGCAACCGGCCGTTATCGCACTGAGCTTCTGACAACTCCTTCTTCAAGTCATAAAAGGTGTGGATGAGCTCCAAGTTTTCATTCTCCCGCTTCGTAAGACTTTGCTTCACATCTTTTAACTGGTTCCTGGCCTCTCCTAATTCGCTTTCCACTCGATGTGTGGCTGCTGCAATTTGCTTGGAGTTTTCTTCCTCCAGCTGCCGCGTGAGAGCATCATTAGCTCTTGTCAGCTCTTGCACTCTGGCCATTGTTTTCTTCAGAGCTTTCGCAATGGTCCGTGGTTCCTATTCTGACAGCATGAACATGCATACGACTTCATTACGCTTATTCGAACTTACCTTGGCAGACGCTCGATTTCCATCAGTAGCTGGCATATCACACAGGTATCGGAGAGCGAATCCACTGTCCGTTGCAAAGTTGGTATCATTCAACAAATTCGAAGCCGTTTTATGGATAGCGACCGTTTCAGTAATGTCACTCCCTGCCTCGTTCCAGCACGCAGGGTGGATGTCGGAGGATGATTTAGTCGGAGTAATAGACATCTTGTTGAGATCCGCAATTCTCTGTTGGAGGTTCTCAAAGACATCAGTAAACGCCTCCAGGCCTTGTACGTTATCACTGGATGCAGTAGCTGAGCATTGGTTCACCACTTTTCCATTCTGTACGTCCGATGCGTACGTCTGTGTCGTAGCAGACTGCACAGTGCTGCTTGGAGCAGTGGAAACCCAGCTGCGAACGTCATCCGCGACACAATCACACTTGTGTTGTTCTATTCGAGCAAAGAGCTCTTCCAACTGATGCCTCTGCTGAATACTCTTTGTTCTCAATCTTTCAAGCTCCTCTTCTCCCGCATCGTATGTACAGTCTTTCAGCTTTTTAGCTTTCTTCTCTTCATCCTTCTCCTCCCTGCTTTCCTTGCAGTACACCGAGGACGACTGATCAGCTGCTGTCGCACTCGTCTTTTGAAAGCACATAAAGAGATCATTTACAAACTCAGGGTGCTCTTTCTGGAGCTCACCCTCCAGCAGATGAGTATTTCTCTTCCAAAAGTCTGCAAGAAGTCTATCTACGCTTTCGCCATCGTGAACGTGATCCTCCCACTTTGAAAATGGCATTGTCGTCTTTGCATGCGCCTATAGTACTTGCGGACGTGAGCCGACGCCTGAGTCCGCCTCTTGCGACTGCTACGATCCATATCATCGCCTCTTCTACGATCCCTAATAAACGGCTCAAGTACTAGCCATACGGTATCATTACTCATCTAGAAGCATGCAACGAACGAAAGCGAGTACGGGGATGTACTGATCGACGTTCCATGCGCGACCGGAACATTATATTAAAAAGCCAATTTTCGTCTCGCCTTCCCATTCGCTCGCAGCTTTCGAAGCTCAGCATTTGCCTCCTCCTGCTCGCGACCTGGAAACTCTTGCAGCTTCGTGCAGAATGCTATCGCCTGTTCCTCCTTGCCTTCGTTGGAATAGTATTTACCGAGGAAGAGCATGGCAGCTAGCTGCTGCGGTCGCTCCGCCACCACGTCCACTGCTCCTCCCTCCTCTAAGCCGAGCTGAAGCAAGTAGTACTTGGCCGCCTCATGTCGCTCGCCCTTCTTTGCCAGCACTGTCGCCACTGCGTGGTACGCAATGCCTTCTGGATCTCCGCATTCGATGGCCTGCTTAAAGTACGAGATGGCTTCCTCACTCTTACCGAGTTTGTCCAGACACGAGCCAAGCGCACACCACATCCTGGCGTCTTTCGGTCGAAGGTTCGCTGCCTTGCGGTAGTAGTACATGGCGTAGAGGTGCATGTTTAATATCTCATACACCTGCCCAAGTCCATGCCAGGCCCGGTGGTCCCGGTCGTTCAGATCGACTGCGTGACGATACGCATCCACTGCTGCACTCGTGTTCTTGAGCTCGACGTACTCATGCCCCATCAAAGTCCATGCTGGGAGGAAGTACGGATCCAGCTTGAGTGACCGATGGAAGTACAGCAGCGCCTTGTCGCGTTTGCCTTTCAGCGAGTAGTAGTTTCCGATGACACAGCAAGTCTCGGGAGAGTACTTTTCCACACGAAGCATCTGATGTGCCAGTTTGCTCAAGCTCTGACTTTCACCACGGACGTACAGAACGTTCGAGTATGCATCTGCTTGCTCTAGACGATATGGATCTTTCTCCCGGATCGCTGCAAACTGACGCTGAGCCACCTCAAACTCCCGACTGTTGTAGCTCACGAGCGCATGCTGACTAGCAATGTACGAGCTGTCTGGAAATAGCGTTGACAAGTAGTCCAAGAGCACCTTTGCCTGCTCCAATTCCTGACACTCCACCAGTCGATGCGCTTGATAGAGCTTCAGCATCCATCCGCACGACTCGTTCAAGACTAGTTCTTCTTCTTCAGTCGGAAGGTTGAGGCTAAACAATTCCGTCCAGGCGGACCAGTTGTAAGGGTTCTTCATCACCGACTCTACAAGCAGTTTTTTGGCAGCAACTTTCGGAGCAGGTAAGCCCGCCGTCGTGTCACCCACAGAAGAACTGGATGGTTCGATCCGAGACTGTTTCGTTACGACTGCAAGCAGGTAAAGCTGAAAGGAGTCCAGGTGTTGGCTCTCGTAAAGTTCATTAAGGGAAGACTGGATCTGCGATAAATATGGGTTCTCATTCGTCGATGTGGCTAGAGAGATAGATGCCGCAGAACCATTTTGGTGCTCGATTCCAGTCTCATCTTTGACTTTCTCACCGGCCTAGAGGTCAACAGTTGTATAACACTGAGCAAGAGAGGACAAGGTGCACAGCTAAGAGTAGGAGATACCAAATACAGCGCATAGTGCTTGAGGAACTGCGATAACTTAGCTTCTGGAGCAGGATTGACTAGCACATGGTGCGCTCTCAGGTACTCTGCATTGTCAAAATACGTCTTGGCAGCTTCAAACCGGTCCAAGTCATCCGCCGACGTCCGTTCCGGTGTATCTTCACATGCAGCAGTTGGAGGCATCTGATCTCGTACCGCCTGTGGGATGCCCAGCAAGAGGTCTGAGGCAAACTTTGCACCATCTTTAAGTCCTCGACGTCTGCAATCTGCCACGGCAGACCTCAAAGATCTGACTGCCTGCTCCTGGTCGTACTGCCGCCTAGCGTCCGCCATGCCGTCTACTGCGGTTTGTATTCGTTGGTGTCAATTCCGATCAAGTACGATTTGTCCACAAGCTAGAGCCCAACTACAATCTAGGAAGACCAGTCTATTCACGCTTCTATCCTTTCACTCCTACGCTAGCACACTCTTCACTTTGTCTTGGTCCACGTCTGAGATCGATTTCGGCAAAGAGCCTTGAGCGGAATTGGCATTGCCGCCACCCCTCCCGCCCACGTTCTGGACGACAGCCTTCAGCACTTGCCCAGCGTGACCTCCACTACACTCTTCTCCAGCTGCACACGCGACGAACTTGCCGATCATGACGACATGAGTGTGGAAAGGCTCCTGGATCGCCAGCCACTCTGCTCGTTGTCTTGCCACTTGCGAAAAGACTCCTTCTTCACCTCCGAACGCCATCACGTGCAGCTGCACTTGGACACCCTTGTCCTTCAACTGCAGTGTCCCAGTCTTGGTGGGGTCATTTGGAAGTCTTGCCAACGTATCTCGAAGACTCTGGCTCTGCTTTTCCTGAGTCTTTATTTGCTTCTGGAGCTTCGACAGTCGCTCCGGCACCTTGGCCACTGTCGTCTCGAGCTGACCAGCCACCTCTTCCAGCACTTTTTCCTGCTTTTGTAAATATCTAGCACCGTCAATGCCAGCCACCGCCTCCGTGCGTCGCATACCGGCAGCCACAGACCCCTCACTCAAGATCACAAACGGGAAGACGCTCGACGTGTTGTCGACGTGCGTGCCACCGCAAAACTCTTTCGACGACAAGTCTTCGCTGCCTTCAAAGCTCACCACTCGAACAACGTCTCCGTACTTATCTCCGAAGTTGCAAATGGCGCCGCTCTGTTCCGCTTGGTCTTTCGCCATCTCCTCCGTCTTGCATGGGATGGACGCCATGGCCAGGTCATTCACAGTGTCTTGCACCAGTGCCAATTCTTCCGTCGTCAATGCTCCAAAATGCGCAAAGTCGAAGCGCAGACGGTCGTTCGAGACCATGCTTCCGCTCTGAGTTACGTGGTCGCCCAAAACTTTTTTTAGAGCCGCTTGGAGCAGATGCGTTGCGCTGTGATGCCTCGCGCAGCCATCTCGGAACGTTTGGTCTACCTTGGCATCCACCTGTGCTCCCTCCGTCAGCATCGAATCAACAGCTCCGACGCAGCGAATGGCAATCGCTCCGTTTGACTGCTTTTGAGCGTCCACCACCTTTACTATGTCTTCACTGCCCTTGACAACGAGGCTTCCTCGATCACCAACCTGTCCACCGCCCTCGGGGTAGAATGGGCAGCGGTCCAACACGACCCAGATGCCTTCTTTCTTGTCCTTCCACGATCCAAGAATGGTCGCATCGTTGACAGTAAGCGACTCATATCCGATAAATTCTCCTACGCCGACTTCCATTCCGTGCGAACTGTCAGCAGTGGCAGATGAGAAGACGCTCCGCTCCGTCGCCAGCTTCTTGTGTTCTTCGAGGCACTTTTCAAAGCCTTCTACATCCACTTGGACCCCCTTCTCTTCCGCCAACTGGTGTGTCAAGTCCAGCGGAATGCCATATGTGTCGTACAACTTGAATGCTTCTCGTCCGCTCAGGACGTTGCCTACAGTAGTAGTAAAAGCTCTATCAATCGCTTTCTGACCGTTGGCGAGCATCTCGTGGAAGGCGCGTTCTTCGTTTCGGACGATGTTTTGCATCTGAGAGAGCCCTTGGTACTGTTCTCTCCACTCGGGCAGTTCGATCGACGACAAAAAATCGTGCCCAGTCACACCTGCTCTTTGGGCATGACGAATTACCCGTCGCAGGATACGTCGCAACACGTACCCTCTTCCGACATTAGACGGGAAGATGCCGTCGTGAAGCATCGCATAGGACGTTCGCAAGTGGTCTGCCGTCAGACGCAACGCTCGAATCTCGTTGCTGTCACCGAATTCTGGATTCTGAGGGTTCACCTCTCTCGACAGCGCATCTGAAAACATGGACGAAGACGAGTGCACGTCCAGCGTTGCAGCCACTTGCTCCATCAACGGCACGAACGCGTCCGTATGGTAGTTGGAAGGAACATTCTGTAGCACAGACGCTACTCGCTCAAGACCCATGCCTGTATCTACACTTTTTCGAGGCAAGTTGGTCAAATCTGCGTCCTTGGCACTGCGATTGAACTGCATAAAGACCAGGTTCCACAGCTCTAGATAGCGTTCTTCTGGATCCTGAATATGGTCGCCAAGGTCCCAAAAGATCTCCGAGCAAGGACCACAAGGACCAGTGTCGCCCATTGCCCAAAAGTTCTCTCCTTCGTCTAGCATCCGGATCCGGTCGTCTGGCAAATTGGCAATCTTCTTCCACAAATCCCTGGCCTCTTTGTCAGACTCGAGCACTGTCACTAGCATGCGGTCTGCAGGCAATCCTAGCTCTTGGGTAAGAAACGTCCACGAGTACTGGATCGCTTGCTCTTTGAAGTAATCGCCGAAAGAAAAGCTGCCGAGCATCTCGAACAAGGTGTGGTGACGGCGTGTGATGCCTACCTGTTCTAGATCGTTATGCTTCCCACCAGCACGCACGCATCTCTGAGCAGATGTAGCTCGATTATATGGCCGCGACTCGGCTCCTTGGAATACCTGTTTGAATGGCACCATGCCAGCATTTGTGAACAAGAGCGAGCTGTCGCCAGCCGGAGGGATCAAGGACGCACTGGGCACCACTTCATGCTCTCTCTGTGCGAAATAGTTCAAAAAGCTCGACCGAAGCTCTCTAGCCGAAGCGTATGTCGACAAGTGCTGCGACCGACGTGTCCATGCCGACGCTGCCAGTCCTCGTCGTCGAAGCATGTTTCGCGTCCACAAGATGAGCTTTATTCCGAACAAACCTGTTTCAAACACCCTTTTACGAAACATCGAATCTGCCTATACAAAGATCAAGTGCCGGCACCACACGGATAGACACGGTCCTACGCGCAGGCTGAAGCCCATGCAGACTGGCCAAGCAACGCAGCAGACGTCGATGGAGCCGACGGAAGAGGAGCGGATGTGGGAATTCCTGCAGTCCACCATGGCGTCAGGAAACACGCCAGATATGCCGACACCTCCAGAGCTCGGTCCTGTCGCCATCGAACCGACTGTCGCACAGAACACAAGCTCCGCACCAGGCCAATTGAACGCGTCCTCCAATACGCTTGCAGAGGATGACGATCTAGGCGACGCTTTCTCCATGTACTTTAATTTAAATTCGGACGAAGCTCAGACCGTTCCGGACGGAGACCTTGGTGGCAAAGTCCAGCTTCCTCGCTCCCACTCGCTCAGCAGCAGTCAGGGAGTGGCTGACATATCTCCAGGAGACTTTCTCAGCCACCCTTCCATGTCTCCTGCCACCATTAACTGGCTCCAGTCTCTCGCAAAGTCCACGAGCTCCGATTCGCTCTCTGGCCTCGTCTCTCCAGCCCAGTTGGTCACACCAAACTTGAGTGCTGGCGGAGAAAGCGTCAGCGGAAGTGCTGGAGGCGTTGTTTCTAGTGAGAACGTCTCTTCCTCAGGACTGGCGAGAACACCATCCTCGGACATTATCGACTGGAAAGCGTACAACGAAGCGGTCGGTGGTCTCGACAAGGGCCAGCGAGAGGGTGGCAAGTGGCGAGTCATTCCGCAGCAAGGACCTCACGCAGACCCTGCAACCGCTGCGAACGCGTCGGTGCATCATCCGTCAGGTGTCCCTCAAGCGCCTCGTACTGCGCCCAACAAGACAGAGCCGATCAAAGAAGAGGCGACAGGAGGCGACGGCACCTACTTTTCTCGACCATTCCAGTCGCTGCGGAGTACAGTTGTGTCGTTTGTAGGTCAATTTGCTCTGAATGAAGAGCCGCAGGACATACCGAGGGACGCATCCGTGCCGTTGATTACCCCAACTACCTTTGGCGATGGCTCCGAGACGTTGCAAAGTTCTAATACAGATGCGATCGAACGGAGGCAGGAAGAAAAGAACAAGCGGAAGGCTATCATATCTCCCGAGTACGTTCAGTACGGTCGGACGTCGGATGCGCCGGAGGACTTGAGCAAGCCAGAGGTCGGCCAGTTCGCAACGTCCGTGCCGGATCCGACAGGCCGCCGGCCGTCAAAGAAAAGTCTCCATCAAACGACCGTCACGAGCACTGTGAACGTTCGAGACGATGACGTCCGATGCAAGTGCACTGGGAGATGTCGCAACGCTCGTTGTGCCTGCGTCAAGGCTGGCATGGTCTGCGGTGCCCAGTGCAAGTGTGTCGAGTGTGCCAATCCATTCGAGCCGATGCAGCAAGAAGGCATCGACACGGTCAAGATGACGCAGGATGTATGCTTGATGCAGCACCTGTCGAAGATCAAGGACATGAGAGATTTACTGCGATCGTACGTGACGATCGACTGCTGCAAGCGGCAGGTGCAGGTGGTGGAGGCGGCAGAGAACGGTTTCATCTGTCCAGACTGCGGGACAAAGTACACGTACTCTTGGTGCAACCACAAGCTCTGTCCGGATGAGAAAAAGCCGAGGAAGCACTGCTCCAAGTGCCGACGCTGCGTGGACCATCGCAACGAGCACTGCGACAAGTGCAACCACTGCTACTTTGCTGGCGTCGCCAACAGCTTTGCCTGCAGCTGTGAGAGCGACAGTGCGAATGGTAAAGTGGTGCCGAATGTTCCTGTCATCAAGGAAGATGTGAGAAGAGGGAATGGAGACCGAGGGGCGGACGGAGGTGAAAAGGACGAAGGCTGCCCGGTCCAGTAAGTTTGATTGTTGTGCATGTCGGTGGAAAATAGGAAGGGGAACTATGAATATTTGTATGAACAACCTTGAATAAAGGGAACACGAAGAGTAGTTTTGATATGACGTTGCTAGCTCCATGTGGTTTGGTATAGAGTTGAGAAGATGGCCACGAAAGCGAGGACGGGAGACACGGAAGTCTTAGCGCTGTGGTTCAGAAGGCTCGGCGTACACACGACAAGAGGCTGGTTGGTCGACTCGTCCATTGCATTGTCCTTGAACGGACTTCCAGGGAACGGCGCTCGGTAGTACACTAGCGAATTATTCTACTCCGACACTTTAGTCTCAATCCTAACTAGTACAACTAGCAGCTGACTACTTACGATCCAAGTGGTGCTGATCTCTGGCTCGCGCGCGTTGACATAGTACGGATCTCCACATCGCCACAAGTCCTCTCCTAGTTGGCAGGCTGTCATGAAGTTTTCACAGACACTTCGACACATCAGTAGGCTCCGACCTTCTGCGTCACATCGAGGGAAGTTCATCCAGCAAAAGTAGTTCCGGAAAGCAGTCATGCAGTCTTCGTTGTCCGTGTATCGAGGTACGATCGAGTGTGGAGATCCCCATTCGTCTTCTCCTAGGTCCAGCAATGTTTCATTCGTCTCATCAATCTTTCGCTGCGTCACAAGCTTCTCGTACATTTGCTCCACAAACCGATCTTTTGCCAGCGAGGAATGGTTATACCATAGACTCTGGTAGCGTGGCAAGCACGCAGTATATGGCACGACGGCCTTACAAAAGGGGATCAACAAGTCGAAATCCGCTGGCTCTGTGCATTCACCAGTATTCGATCCAGCGAGTCGACAGCATAGAGTAGAACGAACAAGTATGGTAGCAAGAATGATGCATTTGGGAAGGCTGAATGCCTCTACGCTGCACCGCATCGTCTCCTCTCGTCCGAAAGATACTTGGTGCGACTTTTCAAGGTGAAGTTGACATTAGAATCAGGCGTCTACCATCACTTTTTAGATCCGGCGCTCCAGTGCCTTCTAGTCAAGTTCTTGGTGTAAAAGGCGAGCATATGCATAACTTTTATGGTTACGAGAAAATTGCACCATCCAAACCATACTACGCTTTGATTTAATTCATCTTACAGCTACGGAGTAGGGGCGACTAGAAGTGGTGTGCATGCGGACATGCACGCGCCTTGTGCCGCGCCGCACGTGGGAATTGCCCCGATCCCAAACGTTACGCCTCCAGCAGCATAACAAGATACCGCCGCTGCGTTACAAGCGGTCTGGCATAAGCCATACGCGATAGGTCCAGCGTGAACCATTGAAATGTAGGCCAGCAATATAAAGATGACAAAAAGCTGCATCTTCGCTTCGTTCTTCACTTCCGAATTGCTGAATGAGAGGGTGGGTAGATGGTCTACGTTTTTTGCCGAGCTCGTCCCACATCAAGCACGCCATAAATGAACGATTGGAAGCTTCCATAATTAACTTCAATCTAAAATTCCATAAAGTACGGAGATTTGCTGTTTTCCTAATTCAGCTCCCAGGCAATTACACCACATCAGCTCGCCTTTATGCTTTTAACAAGGATTAAAAAGGTAAAAAGCTGCCACTTGAGTCCAGCCACTTAATGTTATGGGGTCTTATGGAAATCTGAGGAACTTTAGCAAGAAAGCTCGGTAGCGTGGTAGAAATGCAGTAGTGGGAGTTAGTGCCTAGCGAACAAACTATTTCAAACTCCATTTTGACCCTTTGATCTACTCTTCATACATTGCTAGTAGAATGCAATGCTATAATCACTCCTACTGATGGCAACTAATCCCAACCGATTAAAACCCGCATACAAGCCAGAGGTATCGCTTTACTCCTGAGTCTATTACCCTGTTAATCCGCCTCGTATGGCAACTTTGTTGTCATCCCAACGACTGTCGCCTTTTGGATGACAGCTCGAACAAATATTACTTCTGCATATGATCGCACCTCCATTTCTTTTTTCTCTCCAGTACTCTTCCACGCTGCTTGCACACGTTGCACAACATCGCTTACGGGCCTTGTGCCATCTACAGGGCAGCATACATCCAGCCACACTTCATCCAATCCGAGAGAACTCGATGCAAACACATTTCGCCAATAAACTGCTTCCACACTTTCGCTTTGCCACAATGAGAATGACACAGACAGCGTCCTCAGCTTAGGCACGTGAGCATTCCCAATTATGTCCTTAATTTCTTCCTCACGCACAGAATACGGGACGACGACTTCCAGCTTGCTGCACCTACTCAAGCCTTCGTTCAGAAGCAATCTCCACGGCTTTAGCACTTCAACACGACCGGCAGTGTGCTCTTCCGACCTGGACACAGCATCATGCGGAAAACGAAGAGTCAAGGACTGCAGCTTTTGGTGCTGTCGAATAGCTGGCAATAGCTGCTGTTCGACCACTGGAATGACTGTCCTTGTTGGAGAGGTGAGATGCAAGTGGATCATTTCAGCACCTCCTTGCTGCAGCGTCCTAACGAAGGATTGTATCAGAGACGGAAGAAAATCTAGCGAAGATGTAGAGGACGGAGACAACGCCAGAGACTGCAGCACCTTGACATTCACATCTGAGACATCCGTTAGATCACCTTCCATGTCTGCATCCTCACTCTCTGCCTCTGACTGAGATGCTGACACATTAAAGCCTTCCAGTGACAGTTCTTTCACTCCACATTCCATTATTGCCTTCAAAAGAGAAATAGGAAGACAATTATGGTCGAATTGAAGTGCGTGAAGACGAGGAAAGCAGGTATCCGTGAGTGCAAAAAGGTGATTGAGGACCACAGCTGATGGATCACTCAGTATACAAGACGATAAGGATACCCATTGCAATTGGTCCTTCGACTCCAGCAACAGTTGGACCTGTCTTGCAGTTTTCTCATCTTGGATTTCATTGTAAGACAAGTCGACTATACAGAGTCCATCCAATGCATCCGAGTCGGTTCCATTTAAAGCTTCCAACAGTATCGCCAAGTCGGACGGACGAGGCAGTGCAAGCCCTCGCAAGCGGATGCTGGTAAGGCTGGATCGGATGGCACGTAGCTGTAGTAGGTTGCAGAGAAGAGGAAAGGCTTGCTCATCCAGGAATGCATCCGACAGGTCCAGTTGGGAAACAACGGACTCGCACTGTGACAGCACCGCTAGCAGAATATTGAAGCATGCACTCGTCAAATGTTGACCCAGAGACTCTGTTAAGCGTAGACTGAGACTGCCATTTGTGAATGTAAAGAGCTGAATGAAAGTTGCTTCCGGCTCTACGTCCTTTTCTTTGCACTATGTCAACGTGTTAGCTGGAGCTCGTGCAGAAGATCTTAACTAGAGCAAACCAATTTATACCTGATAGAAGTAGACGTCTTTTGCCGTCGTTGGTCGGTGGGGAACTTTATCGGTAGAATAGTCAGATCGACTTCGGCTACTGACAGCTCTTCCTCTTGACATTTTGCTTTTAAAATCAACGGGTTCCTCCTGCTGCTCTGGCTCAAAGCCAAACTGTCGTTTCAAGTCAGACAGACCGACTTCTTCCATTTCGACATCCTCTTCCTTCGCTCGCTTGACGCTCTCCATTGTCGACTCTGTGGCCGTAATTTCAAATCCAACCCAAGGCTCTGCATCACTTCCACAAACGCAGGTCGTGGGTCCAAAGCACACTCGAGAGTAGCTGACGGACGCTTTGGACGCATTCGGACTGCGATAGACATAGAGTGTCTGGTGTGGATCACTGCCTCCAACTTCTACACGACTGTAGTACTTGCTGTGCGTATTCAAGAGTTGCTGCAAACACTGGTTAACTCGAGCGTCCAGACTGCCAATCTGGTCCGTGTCGAGAGTATCGATGCGGGTGAAGTAGAGGTCCATCTTGGATGACTTGACACTGCCACTTTCTTCCAATTTCCGCAGCACTTCATTCGCATCATCAATGCTCAATCCTGGATCCAATTAGCCTGTCTGCTCAACATAGATAAAAGATGGAGGACATACCAGTATGAACAGCTCCTTTTGTGCCTGTATGGTGCAGTCGCTTCCACTTGATCGGCGAGCTTGACTGATGTCGCCGCTCTCCACGTCGGATCTCGACTCCAATGTCCACGACTCGTAAATACTACCAAGGCAAGAGGATGAGTGCAAAGCCACCGATTCCAGAGCAAATTATGACGCACGAGCTGAAACCACTGCACGACGCCCTCTGGGGGCAGATCCGGGCGTAGCGACTGCTGCAGTGCAATAATTCCATCCAAGTAGCCTTGAGACAGGCGATCCACTTCTTCGCAAGCAGCCTCGAACTGCGCCGCCAGCGCCTTTCGCTTGGCCATGTCCCTCCTGCTGTTTTCTGTCCACTTTCGTGTTGCATTCGTACTTTACACGGAATCCGACATGCACATTCTGTTATCTAGCTGCTTCTAGCCCATGAACACATGCACATACAAAGATCAAATACTCTTATTCTTACGTTGCTGCATCCGTCCTCTTTCGACCTCCTCCATCGTCCTATGCGTGGCACCTCTGGAAGAGGATACCTGATCAAGATGACTAGGTTGAAGTTTCCAAACCTCTGAAACCGAATGAATTGTTTGCCTAAACCAAAGTGATCGAGTTCAACTGCGAGCACATCTGCATTTGCCTCCCGCTCGCCACATCTTTCCCACTCGACGACACCATGGTGCTGCAAAAGACACGCGCTGCACTCGATACGAATGCACTGGAAAAGTACGTCCACGCACACCTCGGCGCCCACCACGGAGCCATCTCGGAGCTCAGCCAGTTCGACCACGGACAGTCCAATCCGACGTACTACGTCCGCTTCGGCGGATCCAACGCTCAGTGGGTGCTACGCAAAAAGCCCCACGGACCCATCTTGCCATCGGCCCATGCCGTCGAGCGAGAGTACCGGGTACTGCAAGCCCTCCACTTCACCAACGTCCCGGTGCCCAAGCCCATTCTCCTCTGCGAAGACACCACTGTCCTCGGCACTGCCTTCTACCTCATGCAATATGTACAGGGACGAATCTTTATGGACACTACACTACGTGATGTCAAGCCCCTCCACCGCTACGCCATCTACAGTGCTGCGCTCGATGCGCTCGTAAAGCTCCACAGCGTCGACTACAAGAAGGTTGGACTCGAAGGCTTTGGCAAGCCGGAGAAGTATTGCAGCCGCGTCGTCCAGCGCTGGAGTAAACAGATCGCATCGGGTGAGCCTGCTCTCCAAAAGGCCGGAGTGTCTCCCAGTCCCAAGCTCCAGCGACTGCAAAAGTGGCTGGAAGCGCATGTGGACGAGGCCGAGGACGAGACCAAGGGCAGAGCGTCAATCGTTCACGGCGACTTCCGCCTGGACAACCTCGTCTTCCATCCGACTGAGCCGCGCGTCCTAGCTATTTTGGACTGGGAGCTCTGTACGATCGGCAACCCGATGGCAGATGTGGCCACGTTCGCCTTCACCTACCGCATTCCAAACGAGAACAGTGGACTCAAGGCGATGCTCCCTGGTCTGGACGGAGCTCCGTTGCAAAAGCTGGGGATTCCAGACGAGCGAGAGTGGCTGCGAGGGTACTGCCGTCGCTCCCGCTGCCTTCAGTTGTCGCAGACTTCCTGGAATGCCTTTATGGGGATGGTGGTCTACCGGTACGCTGGCATCCTCCACGGCGTCTACGCTCGGTCTCTCCAAGGCAACGCTTCGTCTGCCCACGCAGCTGACTCTGCCAAGGCCATGGAGATAGTGCTGGACCTTTCGGACCGCATTGTGACTCCTCCGTCCTCTTCGATGTCGTCATCGGACCTCACGACGGTGCTTCCGTTCCCCATCCGACCTCACGCCCAGCGACTGTATGACGAAGTGAAGGCCTTTTGTGAAGAGAAAGTGTATCCAGCAGAGTACCTCCACCTGGAGCAGATCCAGCGTGCGAGGGACAATGGGCACGTGTGGAAGCTCGTGCCTTCGATCACGGAAGAGTTGAAGAAGGAGGCCAAGAAGAAAGGTCTGTGGAACATGTTCTTGCCTCCTGTCGACATCCCTTCGGAAGACGGATCTCCTGCGAGACGCTATGGCTGCGACTTGACCAACCTCGAGTACGGCCTCATCTGCGAACTCACCGGCAGAAGCATCATGTTCGCGCCCGAGGTCTTCAACTGCGCCGCTCCGGACACTGGCAACATGGAGATACTCTCTCGCTTCGGCACGCCGCAACAGAAGAGGCAGTGGCTGGAGCCGTTGCTGCAGGGCACCATCCGGTCGTGCTTTGCCATGACCGAGCCGGACGTCGCGTCGTCGGATGCGTCCAACATTGAGACGCTTATCGAGCGAGATGAAGTGCGTAAGGAGTACGTCATCAACGGCGTCAAGTTCTACATCTCTGGCGCTGGAGATCCTCGCTGCAAGCTCATGATCGTCATGGGCAAGACGAACCCCACGGGCAAACCTTTTGCCCAGCAGTCCATGATCCTCGTGCCGATGGACACGCCTGGCGTCTCGATCGATCGTCCCATGGGTGTCTTTGGGTACGACGATGCTCCCCATGGCCACATGCAGATCACCTTCAAGGACGTTCGCGTGCCGTTTAGCAGCGTCTTGCTCGGCGAAGGTCGCGGCTTTGAGATCGCCCAGGCCAGACTCGGACCCGGTCGCATCCACCACTGCATGCGTACGATCGGAGCTGCCGAACGCTGCCTGGACCTCATGGTGCATCGAGCCAAGACTCGGACGGCGTTTGGCCAGCAGCTCGCGGAGAATACGCTGGTGGCGTCCCAGATCGCCGAGAGCCGCTGTGAGATTGACAGCGCGAGACTGCTGACGCTGCAGGCCGCACACGCGATGGACATGACGGGCAACAAGAAGGCTGCGCAGAAGATTGCGATGATCAAGATCGTGGCGCCCAACATGGCGCTCAAGGTTGTCGACCGGGCCATTCAGATCCACGGCGGCGCCGGCGTCGGTCAGGACACGGTTCTACCTTACTTTTTCGCTCAGCTGAGGACGTTGCGCATTGCGGATGGACCGGACGAGGTGCACATGCGTACGATCGCCAAGCACGAGCTCGGTCCGGCCAAGCTCTAAGCTCTAAGCTCGAGGGTTCAAGGTCTAAGAATCAGAAAGAGAATCAGATGTAAGTTTCGCCGTCCGTGAAAATTTCGGTTTGGTGCCACTTTGCGCACTATCTTTGTCGGTTTGTTGCTATGTAATTTTGGCGTGTCGCACTATACTAATAGCTTCGGACTCTTTGCCACTGAAGAAGACAAGAGTGGAGACGAACGATGTTCCTGCTGCAGCAACGGTCCACGATCGAGCGCCGGCCGAGCGCCGACATCAGCGACGAAAAGCCTCCGTCCAACTTCTCACCGACGCTGCGCGTCCAGGACTGGAAGTACATTGCGGAAGGCGGCGCCAACGTCATCTACCGCTACCAAGGTACGGACGAACCAGAGTTCTACGGTCGACTCTTGCGCATTAAAAAGTGCGACGTGCCGGACGACGTCGTCAAGCCAGAGTCCACGCGAAAGCTCAAGCGCAAGTCCAGCAAAGGACACAACAATGTCCAGCCGCACTACCCTCTGCCTCAGCGCGTCCTCGAGTATGCCACTAAGGACATTCTACCGTACTTGGCTCGACAGACGGACGACGTGGAGCACCGTAGATCTAGGTACTTGCAAGTGGCCGAGCGCATGGACGTCAGTCGAGAGTTTCTGTCGGAGCTGAACGACTCGCTGCTGAGTCTAGAGTCCCGGCCGAACCACCGCAGACAAAGCCAGATTGACGTCTCACTCGAATGCGTCATGGTCCTGCCGGACGTGACACTGCCGCCTCGTAGCGCCGCCTTGGAAGATAGTGAGACTGAGGTGAGTGAGGAAGAAGAGCAGGAGCTCCATGCCGTGGACTCTCTTTCGGTTATCCCAGACGCGGACATGGACGACGATTCGGACTCGGACTCTTCCTCTCCATCGCCTCGACTCTCAGGTCCTCCACGGTCCTTGCGTCGAATGCTCAGCTCTGCCCACCAGAACGTCTTCGACTGCTGCTTCCGAAACCTCAGCATCGAGCTCAAGCCCAAGATCGGATTCAAACCCCTAGGACCGTACACTCCGGATGCCAAAAAGCGTGTCTGCCGCTTCTGCATGCACCAGCACTTGAAGCTGTCCGCCAAAAAGGTGGCCGAGACGAGTGGCTACTGCCCTCTGGACCTCTTTTCGCGCGATCGCAGTCGCGTCAAGCGTGCGCTCCAGGCGCTCCAGCAGACGCCTCAGAACAACTTCAAGGTCTTTCTGCGCTCGCAAGACGACACTGCTGTTGATGTCCTCACAGGTCTCTCTGCCGACGCTCTGCCGAAAGGAGCTTCTCAAAAGTACTCATACTGCCGCAGCAAGAAGAACGGATCGTGGGAGCAGTCGTGCCAGTCCCTCGCATCCGTCTTGCCGAAGCACTCGAGCATGAAGGACCAGGACCTCTACGATCGTGCTCACCAGGGACTGCTCCCGGACGTTGTGGAGCTCATTACCGAAGTGCTGGTGCAGTTGGACGTCTTGGAAGACTTGAAGAAGCTCCAGCAGCTGGACCACATCACAGTCGATGGCGTATGGCACGTGCAAGAGTTGCTCCGGAAGATCACTTCGCTCGAACTGTCGGAAGAGGAGGAAAAGGACATGCCGCTGGATACGGCAGTGGACAAGTACCTTTCGACACTCGAACCGAGCGACAGGGAGTGGGAAGAGATGGAGGAGGGCGCCGGAAGTGTGGCACGTAGTGTCACGTACATTAACTTTGCGCTCACGAAGACTCCGGACCTGTCGGATGCGTTGAGACAGGAACTAACTGTCAAGCAGACGCGCGACGTGTTTGAAGAGCTCTTGCAGCGTTTCCGAGTGGCGACGACGCTCAAGGACTGCTCGCTGCTGATTAACCTCCGCCGCTCTTCTAGTGAGTCCAGCACGTGCGACGTGAGCAAGCCGCAGGAGCAATTTGAGCACCTGCGCGAGTTTGAGCACCCGATCTCCTTCCGCAACATGGTCTTCAACTGCGTCCCGGCCGTCGTGGACTTGGACGTCAAGTCCCACAAGTCCCTGCAAGACTACCGGAACTTGGACCTACGCATCCTCCGTCACTTTGTGGAGCACGTCGGCGTCCCAGAGGACGTCCAGTGCGTCGAATAGAGGATCTCAACATAGCTTTTTCTTATTATCGCCATTCAATTGTATTTGGTTTCATACGTGTCTAATTCGACAGACAAACTAGCCTCTTATCCGTACTTCTGCAGGAGAGACTTCATGCTCGAGATGGCTTGGCGCTTGTATCCGCTGCCGAAGAGAGCGTAGTGGTTCAGGATGTGGTACAGCTCGTACAGACGGATGCGGTCGTCGTACTCGCTCTCGGGCGACGTCTTAGGACAGATCGCATGGTACTCTTCCCAGAACCGTTTGGAAAAACCGGAGAACATCCACATGATGCCGATCTCGTACTCGTTGTGCGCGTAGCAGGCACTCGAGTCGAACACCACTTGCTCTGGCGGATTACTCTCGCTGCCGATGCTCCCGACACCACAGTTACCGCTCCACAAATCGCCATGCACGACCACTGGCGTCACGCCCTTGCCGTCATTCAAGTGGTCCTTCCCCAAAAGCCTCGGAACCACCTTCTCAATTACCTCTTGTCCAAGTTCCTCCAGCTGCCGATCCGTACCCTGGTGCTTCTCGCCTTTTTCCAAGATGAACTGCAGACGCTCATAGGCAAAGAAGTCTGCCCAGTCCTCTCGAAAGTTGTTCAGCTGCAGCGTGTCCCCGCAGGCTGTCGGGACTGGAAAGCCAAACATCGGTCGATCATATCCGTCCGGCACAGGAGCCTCCGTCGTGTGGAGTCTGCCTAGCTTTTCCGCCAAAGACATTGGTCGACTGAACTCGTGCTGGTTGGACATGGAGCGCGGACCGAGGTACAAAAAGTCACTGATCATAAAGTATGTCGACCGAGAGCTGTCGAGAAAGCCCGAGCCGTGGACCTTGGGACACAACGACGGCACGATAGAGTGGATTGCACGCAGTGACGCAGCTTCACCTGTTCATTTCCTTTTTAGCGAACCGGTATGAGTTACAGAGTAGCTTATAATAGAAACCTTCGAGCATGGCCCGCCCATCGGAGCCCGTCGCCGTTTTCATGAAATACGTCTTTTCACTCCCATCGTCCGCAGTCGCCGTTACGCGGCTGGTAGAAGCAGAGGAGCATCCTCCGCCCCCAGCGGACTTTATCCTAGTCCTGGCGGCATCAACGCCCAGGACATTCGCCACAGCGGTGTCTGCTTTGCCCATTTTCCCTGCTGAAGCAAATCGAAATTCTCAGAATATGGTACTCTCATGGTACGACTGAAGCGGCACTTCAACTTGAAGCCTACTTCTCGATCGAAATGCACCCACCAAGATCTTCCACGAACTCAACAAGACGAACGGAGACGGCTATCAACGCACAACTCATCCCAAGCCGCTTTCCTTCTGCAAAGTGTCAGGCACGGTAGCAACGTTACTTTACAAATTTCGACGACAATGCTGTCTTCCATCCTTGGATGCTGACGCCTGTATTCTCTTTAGTGGACTCAGTTCTGCGCTGGACACTTCGAACCTACGCTTGAGACACACTGACGAACCCATCAAGTCCTCAGGAAGGTGGAGCTCGCCGACGAGATGGTCGCTGCTGATGGAGCTGATCTTGCTGCAGTCTGCGCACGCGGTCGCGCTCCTTATCCAGGACTGCCACCCGCTCCGGAGCTACAAGACAACAAGTTAAGTTCCGACCTTGATCACGATCCAGCACGCAAGTCTCCCAAGAGGCACGCCAGGTAGTGCAAACGCAGAAGAAATAACGCAAACTCACCCGTAGCTTCCCGGTACGACTGCTCCCTCGCTCGTTTCAAAGCATAGCTCTGGTAGTACCTCCACGCGGTTATGCTGAGGACGAGGACTGAAAGGATACGCCAGCCATAATTTTCGAGCAATAGCTGCGTCTGCTTCCACGCCATGTCAACGTGCATTATGTTCCGCCCCGAAAGCAGTTACTTTTTCGTTCAGTTCGCGTCAAGGTCGCCTCTTCGCCGACCGTTTCATTCCAATCTTCAAAGGCCGCCTCCCTTCCACGGCGCTTCAAGACCGCACGCTTGCACTCTCCTCCATCTTCCCTCCCGCTGCGGTGCCACACTTCCAGTCTTATCTGCTCCTGACAAGATAACCGACGCCATGGATATATCCTTCTTATTGGCTGTCGCAAGCCTCCTGACGCTTGGGGTGGCATGTCTCGCATGCCTCGGCGTCGATCGCGTCGCAAAGAAGGACAGGCGCTGTGTGAACGACTACAACTCCCTTCGGCAACCAGTTCTTAAAAAGCAATCTATTGTGCACATGCTTCAGCCGCTCGGCACTGCTCTGCTGGGGCTCACTGGCCTACCTCTTCTCGCCAACGAAGACAAAACGTACGATGATGTGACTGAGAGAACGTGGCGAGACAGCGAGTCGGACGACGACGATTACTCGGACGATTCCTTTGAAGACGAAAGCACCGAATCCGAAGTCAACGAGTCCATCGAGGCGTCTACTGACTTTGCTCTCTCGGGAGACTTCTCGGCGCCGTCAAAACACTTGCAGACACCACTGACAGTGGTGGATGGCCTCCAGTTCTACTCGACCGTCGCCTTCGTGAGCGCGTCGGCGGTGCAGTCCAGCATCTCTCGAGCAGTGCGTCGAGTGTCGGCCACGACCGAGCTCTGCGAGGCGCAGATGATCGAGAACCAGGCTTTCTCCTCCGTGGTCGAGAAGAGGTATCCGGACATTTCATGCCTACCAGCCAACAAACACCGACGCAAGGACCTGATGGGCGTGCTTCAAGCGCCCCGTCCTCCTCTCTCGCCCTCCTCCCAGGCCGCTTAACTAATTCCAAATGTAATACAAAAACCCTTTTGCATGTTCCAACTTAGAAAACAGACACCACTACCGCACATGGTCCTCTGCGTGATCACTTGGCGGACGCCTTCGCCCATTCTCTGAAGACGATCGATTCCGATCGACCGAGTGATGACGGAAGCTACTTCTCCGCGAGGCGTTCCCAAAGCCTTTCCCGAACGCCTTCCCGTCCGGATCGGCAGACGGCATACTGTAGCTATGTCGCCACCCAGGTCGACCGGAAGGCAGCCGGCCATTGAATAGAGATGGATGGAAGTTCGTCCCAATGGGCGGAGGAACGTCCGAATTGACGTCGGCATTCGGGTCTAGCTTTGGATCGCCCAAGTCCCAATTGGACTTGCGCTTTCGACGTCGCTCTGCCCTCCGGAGCGCGTCTGGACTGAGAGGAGCCTCCGGTAGACTCCGTTTCTGACCGGAAGAAGACTCGGACGGTGTGCGTGGATTAGACTCTTCACTCTTCCCAGTCGCAAACGACATGGGTTTCGACACGACAGTCGTCGTGCTGGTCGAGCTAGTCTGTACGGATGTATTGGAAGGGGCGCTGGACTCTGTGTCCTTGGTCTTCGACGTTGGGCTGATGGACACAGGCGTCGGACTACCCTCTCCTTTCGGAGGAGACAGGTGCGAGTGGGGAGTGGCGACTGGAGGTGTCACGCGTAGCGCAGGGTTCTCGCGCTTTTCCTCTTCGTCCTTCGCCTGCCCCTCCTCTGCTTGTACCTGCTCTACCTTGTCTGTTTTCACCTGCTCCATCTCATCCGCTTTTGCTTCCTGCACGTCCTCTTTCTGAGGCTCCTGCGCCTCCTTTTCTTGCTCCTGCTGCATCTCCTCGTCCTGTGCCTGCTTCATTTCCTGCTCCTCTTCCATCTGCTGCATCTCCTCCTTCCATTCCTGTATCCACCTCTTTTTCAGAGGAAGAAAGCGGTCTGTGTCGGCAGTCGAGCTCTCGTCTCCTTTGCTCGAGCCCGACTTGCTCTTGAGTTTCTTCGACAGACCCGAGCGCTTGCTGACGCCGTTCTTGCTCTTCTTCCCTCCGCGCCCGCCGTCTCGCTCGATCAGCGCGATGATCTGCTGCATCTTCCGCTCTTCGCGACTCATACCGTCCTTCTTTCTCGCTTTTGAACGTAAAGAGCTCTCGGCCAACAACTATACAAACTTCAAGTCAAACTGCGCTCCTGGAAAAGAGCGTAACGCCGCGATCTTCAAAGGCCAGTCGGACCCAAGTGACCATCGGCACAAGCAGCCCGATCAGACGAGGAGCAGCAGCTTCAATGCAATCGAGACTTGCCATCACTCGGACCTGACTTGCTCCGGTCCTGCCTTTGTAAAGCACTGCCGCTAATACGCCTATTGTTCGACTACACCTGAACAAAAACCTTTCCAACCGACAAAGACACTGGTCGATCTGCGGCCGACAACATCGTTCGATTGCGCTACAAACACTGCATCAGAGGCAAGGAACCGAAATTGGTGGAGAGCATCCTTGAGGTGTACGGAGCACGAGAGCAGAAAACGCACACCGGTTTGTCATCGGTTAGAAGATCTCCGCTTCATGTGAGAGACAATGCGCTCTTCACGAGACTTCTTTATGCGGACAGTTGAAGCATAGAGAGCTTTTAAACACCCTACAGACTGCTTGGGCGATCTCGTGGAAGTATGGAGATCATAAGATGTTTTACTACTCCCAACTAGTCATTGCCGATGCTGTAGTATTCATTACAGTCTCATCAGAGCGTTAGTATCTGCTATCACGTCGATTTTGGATGTAGTGAGTCGCACTACGTGTAAAATAATTGTGCGCGCACTCAACTTTGCTCGATATGCCATTCGGCAGAAAGCTCACCAAATTGCTATGACTAGCTATGGCGGCGCATTCTTGTAGATCAGTGTATGGCGACTCTGCGAGTGTACTAGCCGTTCACTCTACCTGCTGTATCAGGATTTGTACTTGGAAAGACTGAGGTCAATTCGGAAGCGATGTTTGATCTGCCTATGTCAGCTTCAGCATTATCTTAATTGTGCGAACAATTGCATGTACAGCCATCGAATGTAGCACGGCAAGGCATAGCTCATCGTTGAAAGATACTTAAGTGAAAAGACAAGACAATATCGAGCAATATTTAATAGACTTGAACTTTCCAAGAAGAAATAAAGAATAAATTACGCATGCCAAATATCTGTGCACATTCTTGCCAAATTACCTTCGCTTCGGCTACGCTCTACTCTGGCCAAATAAAACGTGAAAGGGACACGAAAGCTACAATAGAATATATCGTTCGTGTGTAGAGTCCAATGAAACTCAAATCGATAAATCATGCATCTCAGTTCTTGAGAGACAACGATGAATCCTAGCTCCCTGATAGCATCGCTCTAGTGCGTGCCATGGTGTCACAAAAGTAAGATACATCCATACAGTTCGCAACAACAGATTGGATCCATGCTACAGACCCTAAGTTGAAATAAGAGCACACTCGACAGAGATGTTCAAGGCATGGCGTGAAGCTAAAAGCGGGTGGGATTTGTACCTCAAGCTTAACTTGCTATCATGCCGAGATCTACATGCAGCCCGGCTGTAAATGCCACTGCATAATGTGGTGAAAAGTTAAGCGATACATGCTTCTCGACAATGGAAACGCGTAGGTGCGAAACTTGACAGTAATGAGATGATGACTCACTACTGCGTTTATTCACGAGGCCCCAGAGCGTAGACAATGGTAGCTACAGATCCTAATTTCTACTAAGATCTGCAAGCAGAGATGTGCATATCCATGAAAAGTACCTTTCGAGGTCTCTTACTTTTGTATCAAGATCATTTGTTTGCAATGAGAGCAAACGGATCGGACTTGACGCCATTTCGCAGCGAACGCCATGCTGGGTCAGAATGAAGTTGTGCTTCTCGTACTTGCTCATCAAGCAGTCGGTAAACCGTTAAAGTTTCCATGATTCTTTAAGATTACCATGCTTTCAATACGAATATGGAGAGCATGAGTATCACGCGGCAGGCTGTGTAGCAAAGTAGAATGACCCTTCCGAGCCAAATATATCCATGTTCCATCAACGAGAAAGAGTTTCGATACCATAAATACTTTTCGGCAACATGGAGCAAAGCATTATGGCGGAAGCGAATGAAGAGGACGTCGCGGCGTTCATGGAAGAGATGCAGGAGGAAGCAGGCACACTCCCAGCATCAGCTTCCGCGTACAAGCATGAGTTTCTAAAGCTACTCGACGTTTTCACCAAGTCTCAAGAGAGCGAGAAACGTTTGACAATGCGAGGCCAAGAGCTTGTGGCGGAGTTGCAGAGTAGTGAGGCCGCTCTCCAGCGCGACAAAGAAGATGAGACAGCTGCTGCTCTCCAACGCCGACGGTCCATGGCAGAGCTCGAAGCCATCCAGCAGCAGGTTGCTCTTGCTAATGAGTCCGAGCTCGAAAAGAAGAACCGCTTGTCAGAGCTACGTAAGGAGTTAGCTGCGCTGGAAGAAGAAGTGTCGTCGATGCATTATCCGACGACGGATGGCAGTGTCGTGGACGACGTCGTTTTGACGAGCGAGCAAGAAAGTCAACTGGAGAACCTGAAAAAGCAAAGAGGAGAGAACGGACTAGAGCTCGAGGCGAAAACGCAGGCGTTGCAAGATCTTCGTAGAGAAGTCAGCAACCTGTACGACCTCGTTGTCGAAGATGAAACACGCAACGCGAATCTACTGGAGCTGGATGCAACGACAGCGCACGAAACAAAGGATAAGCAGAAACTGACGGAGCGACAAGCAAGGCGCAAGGCTGGTCTAGAGCGAGAGCTACGGGTGGCAAAGCAGAACCTCGAATCGCTCATGGTGGACATCCAGGCAAAGGAGAAGACGGTGAAGGAAGGTGAGGAGAGTCTGTCGAGCAAGGACAAGGCTATGCGAGAGGCCAAGCACAGCATGGAAAAGTACTTGAAAGACTACGACTCGTTGTTTCGCACGACGCACTCGCTGACGGAAGCCATGCAAGGTCAGTGGCAGAAGAATGTCGAGTTAGAGAAGCTGAACAAAGAGTTGGATGACAGGCTGTCAGCACAGGATAAGGAGGTAGAGATTATAGGCCAAGAAGCCGCCAAGATCGAAGCACTTGTTGCGGTCACAACGGACAGGTTGAAGCAGGTGGAGCACGACCGGACTGCTTGTGAAGATGAAAAGGCCAAGTTGAAAATGGAGTTAACGGCTGTCGTGAATGGGGAGCTGGAAACCGAGAACAGGCAAGTCGACATCGCATCCAAGCGACTGGATGAAATGCGTCGCGAGCGGGAAGTCCTGAACAAGATGATTGTGCGTGCGCAGGATCGTTCGCAAGCGACAAAGGATCTGTGTCGCATACGTGAGAATACTTTAAAGAATGTGACGAACGAGATCAACGGAATTAAGTCGCAGGTGAAGTCGCTGCGTGGCAAGTTGCAAACGCTGGCTGGCGACCGAGACAAATACGAGAATGAAGCACAACAGGCGAGTCAAAAGCTTCTGACCGCCATGGAAGAGTCCAAGCTACAAGACATACAGGTCCAAACTCTCCAATTGAAAATCACTGAAAGCGAGTCTCGACTGAAGCAGCAGCAGTCTTTGTACGAGTCTGTCCGTGCTGATAGGAATGCGTACAACAAGCAGCTCGTGGAAACCCAGGCCGAGATGGCTACGTTCAAGCGACAGTTCAAGATGCTTCAGCATCAGATTGAGCAGCTCAAGGAAGAGATCACGGCAAAAGACCACGCGCTTGTAAAAGAGCATTTTGAGCATCACCGAGTCGATAAAGAGCGAGAGCTGTTAAAAAATGAGCTACTTCGCATCCGCAAGCAGATTACATCTAGCGAACAGCTCCTTACGAATCAAGAAGCAGAGGTAGCGAAGCTTTCTCGGCTCATCCAGGAAGCCGAAGAAGAGGCTGCGAGACAGAAGAAAGAGCTGAAGGCTGTGCTACATGACCGAGACGCTCTTCGACGCCAATTGATGCAGAGGCACGAGGAGCTACGTGCTCTATATGAGAAGCTTAAGATCCAGCAATCGACTCTTGGTAGAGGACGTAAGCAGTTCGAAGGCAAGCGAGAGGAAGTGAAGAATCTGCAAAAGAGGATACAGACGCTGACAAAGGAGAGAGACATCACAGGGGGCCAGCTGCAGCATGAAGATTCGCTGCAGAGAGAGCTGGTGGCGCTCGAAAAGGAGCTAATGGAAGAAAAGAGTAGAATCCGAGCGCTGTCAGAAGAGTTGGATCGACCGATGAACGTTCATCGATGGAGAAAGTTGGAGGGTAGTGATCCTGCGAGAATGGAGCTAATCAAGAAGCTTCAGCGACTTCAGAGAGATATGCTAAAGAAGCACGATGAGGTCACCAGTAAGGACTTGATGATACTGGAGAAAGAGAAACTGTACGTGGAACTTCGAGCTATCCTGGCGAGACAGCCCGGAGGAGAAGTGGCACAGCAAGTGGATGCTCTTCGTCAAACCCTTCGGAGCAAGAAGGACCAAATGCGGCGCATGGAAGACGACCGACAGCTTTATAAACGGCAGGTAGACGAGTATCGACGTGAAATCGAGAAGCTGCAGGGCGACAAGCATCAAGTGATCACATCCTGGATCGAAAATCAGATCGTTGTAGAACACGGCAGAGTGTCCAACAACGAGGTAGAGACGTGAGCAAGCATATCTTAACAAAATCGACAAAGTCACCTCGGTTGATGATAATAATTACGATCATGTATTTATGTTTTGCTTGAGCTAAATAGCACCTATTTGTACTTGATACACGTCTTCCGCCGAGGCGGGCCCCTTTAAAATACAGCTAGTACGCGTCCTGCACATCTCCACTCGACCGCGACGGAGAGTTCGTCTTGATGGCGTTCTGGAGGTTGGCAAAGAGCCGCTTCAAGTCCTCCTCCGTCGATACGTTCTGCAACACCATCTCCTGCATCTTGTCAAAGTT
>JAADVB010000201.1:0-36251 GCA_023334545.1 Salisapilia sapeloensis | reverse complement strand
TATAATTGTCGAGGCGAGGCAAAGAGCGTTCAGTCTTGAGCAAAGTGAAGGATGACTTCGTACTCGTCAGGAGGCAGGGACAACGATGACATAAATTGTACATGCTCAACGGTAGAAAAGCATGCAGCCTTGGTTGGAGTGAAAGTTTTGGCAAAGATGAGCCTTCTTTCCTTTCGCCTATATCAAAAGCAAATTTAATTAAGTTGGAAGAGTTATATATGGTCACGACGGGTATATTTATCGATTCATCCAGTTTGAAATCTCCTTTAAGTTTCTTTTTTCGCAAAGTCCTTCCCATTCACCTTGCTGTTGCAGCATATCGATAAATGCAGCAGCCTCAGTTTCTCGATCTTCTGCTAGTAAATCATTGAGCACTCTTTCGACCGCATTTCCATGTAGCCCTGATACTCGATTTTTGACACTCATACGAATCAAGGCAAGCACATCATCTCGGTGTCCCAGCGTGACAGCACGTATCATCGCCTGGGACATGTTGTATGGGTCGTCCAACGGGATGATCATCGGATACCGCTTCAGAAATGGCAGCAAGCCAGAGCGCATCTTTTGGTCCTCACCTCCACTTCGAACGACATTGCTGATGAGGTCCAACACTTTCTGCAGTGCTCGTTTACTCACCGGATGCTGTCTCGCGCGCTCTTCCCATCGATCTAGCCACGCCACCAGTATCCGAAGGTCCTGCACTGCACTCGACAACTGGACAAGTTGCGTGTACAATCTGGATGTCGGCAGGTCGTGATCCTTTTGGAACATCCTTTCAATCTCCGATATTTCCACTTCATCGTACTTATCGACTCCTTTCTCCACCATAATGGCGAACATGACTTGAGAGTACACATCTGTGTCCACCTTGACCTCTCGATTCGATGCGTAAGATCGCAGGACCTTCATGGCCGACTGAATGTCTCCAATACTCACGCAGTTTAGTACCGCTTCACGCGCGACAAACGGCCTCGCGTGGATGGCTTGGCTATAATCTGATAAAAGTTCAGGAATGCTTGGACAGGCGTCTGGAATCACGCCCTTTTCCTCTTCCTCCCTCCGGTACTGCGCGACCATCCGGAAGAGTTGTTTGACCGTCCGATTGTTCACCTGGTTGTTCGAAACGTTCATTTCGTGCAACAGCTCTATCATGTGTCTGAAATTGCCATCGAGTGTGGTGTATAATAACAGGTAGTTCATGATACTGCGTGGCTGGTTCTGTATTAAATGGACATTGTCAGTCTCGATCGCTTTTCGATAAAGCTCATTCACGACTTCCCGGTCGCCACTGCTCTCAGCAGCGGACATGGCATGGGCGAATGCACCTGCATGAACAGAGACGCCGTGTTCTAGCGCCATCTCAAGCATCCGCTTGGCGACGTTGAATAGACCGAAGGAAGCAGCTGTACTGATGCATATGACCATGCGCTTGCTATCTTTCCGTAACGCTTTGGAGCTGTACTTGTTCAAGTAGGACACTAAAATGTCTCCAATTTTCTCTTCATCTTGGTCACTATCCTGGTATAGAACCTTTTGTGGGATGAGCGGAGTAAGCGTATTAGTGGACGAAGGGTTGTGTGCTATTTGCTTTACGCTTCCATCAAACCAATCGGGATGCGTAAAGATCAGTCGAATGAAGGCATGGAAACTGGCGTAGCTGGTATAAAATTTACGCTTTTCCATTTGGCCTAGAATGCAATCGATGCGACTGCGCATACTTTCTGCACCGTCGTTCCAAGCGTGATACGGAAGGTCGAGAAGACATTCGTTCAGTAAGAGAAAGTTTAGGTAGTCGTACTCGATGACATATGCTGGGTGGAATCTTCCAGCCACGTTGCGCTGGTACAACTTGGCTGCTTTCCCGTGATTAAGTGGGCTGGAAGAGATGAGGCTATAGAGTGTCTTGTGCAGGAGGCGAAGCTTATTCATCGATATGTATGCGCTCTGCATGTCCGATAGATGCACTTTTGCATCTGGACTCGAACCACTGGGTTGAAGCAAACCGGTGGTTTCTGCTCTTTCGAAGCGTTTGTAAATTTCGTAGATCTGTTCGTTCCGTGATTCTGCATCGGGGTTATAGAGGTCGACTAGATGGGCCACTTGAATGAAGAGGTGGCTGCGTTGGCACGCTGCAGCATTATCCAGCTTCCGAAGAGCTTTTAATGCACTACTGTAGTTGCTGGTGTCTTTGAAGGAGCGAATCTCTTTCAATAGACTAGCTATCTGCTTGGAACCGAGGAACGTGTACTGGCCGTGGAGCTCGACATGAGGCGTAATATGCTTTTTCGCTCCGGATTTAAAGCCCATGGCGGTATAATTAACCTGAGGCTGTAGCGGACATGCGTATAGACTAGTGGATCGTACAAGCGCCGTTCTTGCAGCTACTGATAGCTGTCCACGGCCGCGGACAAACCGCATAAGTCGTGTGGCCATAGCTTTCTTGTGTTTTGTCCCCTTTTGTGTCCATTTTGCAACAATTAACTGGTAGCATGCGTCCTGGTTGGCTTATAACAGTGTATAAAATTGCCGTGTTTGCCCATGCAGCGCGTTTGATTGGTCGAAAACAGTGTCTAATAACTGTTAATTGTTGAAGCCTAATTTGAGAAGCGAGCTGGGAGCGCGAGGTAGAGTACTGCGGTTGAGCGTAAAGACAGAAGAGCGTGGGAAGAATTGTTCTTTCCGTACCTCCAACATACTCCAGAGCTTTTCACCCACTACAGAAACCTCTTCCTCGATCGCCTCTGCAATTCAAGTTTGCAATCTCGAGATACAATGTCGATATTCAAGCGACGGAAGAACCCGGAGCAGCTTGTCAAGACACTCAAGGAGGCATTGGACCAACCGATTGTTGCTCCAAAGCCGAATAAGGATGGTCAAGTGGAAGAGTATGAGATCACGAAACGCTTAAACGAGATGAAACAATTTCTCTTTGGCGAGGTATGGATAGCAACTTGGATGCAAGCATATCTCGTAGTAACATAGCCTAGGGAGATCAAGAAGCCAAGCCGGAGAAGTGTGCGCAACTGGCATCTCAACTCATCGCAGCGGACCTCATACCAGGTCTCGTACGCGACCTCAAGAAGCTGCCGTTCGAGGTGTGCACATTTGCAAATGTTGTTGAGTAAGTGGAATGTTGACGCAATGTCGTAGGCTCGGAAGCATTTTGCCCAAGTCTACTGCAACTTGGTCCGACGCGACTTGTCTGGTTTCGCAGACTATATCGACCGTGACCCAGAGCTACTGTCGACGCTCGTGGCAGGGTACGAAAGTCCGGAGATTGCGCTCAACTGCGGTACCATGTTGCGAGAAGTAGGTGCTTGTGTCTTGTGTACGTCGATTTGCAACTGATGTATTTCTTTACTAGAGCATACGACATGAAAAACTGGCAGCAAGGATCTTGTACTCGGATGACTTGTGGAAGTTCTTTGACGTGTACGTCCATCAGCCGAACTTTGAGGTCGGATCCGATGCCTTTGCAACCTTTAAAGAGCTCCTGACTCGCCACAAGACGCTCGCGTCTCAGTTTTTCAACGCCAAATACGATCCGGTACGATACTTTTTGGTCTCTTGTACGTCTCATTTAACTCATTGGAGCATGTTGTAGGTCTTCACCAAGTATAATTCGCTCCTCATGTCGGAAAACTACGTCACGAGAAGGCAGTCGTTGAAGCTTTTGGGTGAAATCCTTTTGGACCGATCGAATTTTGACGTCATGATGCGTTATATTGGGTATTCTATTCTACTTGCAAGTACTTTGTTATCGATATACTAACAAACGGATGTAGAGAGAAGGAGAATCTAAAGATGATGATGAACTTGTTACGAGACAAGAGTGCGAATATTCAATTCGAGGCATTCCACGTCTTCAAGGTCTTTGTCGCGAACCCAAAGAAACCGGACGCGATCTCTCAAATCCTATTGCTCAATCGAGGCAAGTTGATTGCTTACTTGGAAAACTTCCAAAACACCAAAGGTATGTGAATTGAATATGAATGGATCTAGTGGATGAAATGGTGGTAACTTTTGATGTGGGTGTAGAGGATCAGCAGTTTGTGGATGAGAAGGCATTGCTGATTAGGACGCTAGAGGGGTTGACGCCGCCGGAAGAGAACGTTAGTGGGAGCGATGTGAAGGTTACAGAGACGGCCTCGTCGGCAGAATAAATTTTCATGCAACAAAACGTTGCTTTCTTTGCAGAATTTGTGGATAACCTTCGTTGCTCTTTCGTCTGAATACTTGTCTGCAAAGGTATCTACAGCACGCCAAATGTAGCCAGCGTAGGATTTTATCAGAATTAGGTTGAACCGAATGGAAGCAAGATAAGATACGCGATCTCCTGCCCAGCTAGACAGAAGTAGTCGGAGGCACGAGAGAGAGCACTTGACGTTCCGACCTCGGCCTACTGTAGCGTCTAGAGAGCTAAGAAGGTCCAGTCGATCGAGTGTAAAGTGGAACGCGAGGACAAGTGTCGTGACATTGTAGTGTCACTTGAGGAACCAATGAGGCGCGCGACTGGGCGACTTGCGAATCAAGTTTCGTCCTGGACGTTCCATATTTGGAGCGATGGGAAAGCTCGAGCACGACATTACCCACCCTTGTTCATTCTACAATTCGCTGCGTTGGATGCAAGACTCGTGTCGCCTGGTGTCCCTCGAGCTCAAACCGACATTTGCACGCGGTGAGTCATACCAGTTGCTTTGCACGACCTTTCAGGTGACTGTTACTCATGCCGTCTATCGTTGTATTGCAGGTAGGAAGCTCGTCGCTCGAACTAGCACAACCGAATAAACGGACGAGGAATACAAAGGTTCGGCTTACTCGCCTTGCCTTCGATTCCCTTATCGCGAAACTCTCGACTTCTACACTCGTGGAGATTGAGATCCTTTCGTTGATACCTTACGCAACTTACACTCGTATCCACCGTCTTCCTAGCGCCTTGTACCAAGCGCGCTTTGTCAATCGACCGCCGGTTACTTTATTTTCGCGTATACCAAGCCGCTTTAGTCTTCTTGTCCCACCGCGTTTTCCTCGTCGCAAGCACGCCAGGAGATCCGACTCAAAGGGCATTTACGAGACTAGAGAGCACCGAAGCTGAGAAGCCATCCACTCGATGCCCGCACCCCACGACATGCACCAACAGCCCGGTGGAAGTCCTGTCACCGAAGACCCGATCAAGTACACGTACCACTCGCCGAAGAAACCTACGACGACCACCTTTAGGACCAAGACCAAACTTCCGGAGATGAGTCCTGCTGCGAGACTGCGCCACGCGGCTCAGCATGGAGACGCCGCGCAGCTCTCCAAGCTCCTCTATCGTACGGACAAGGAGAATCAGAAAGCTTTCTCGTTATTAGAAGAGGCAGATCCGGATGGATTTACGCCATTACACTTAGCTTGTGTCAGTGGCGACTTGGAATGCGTCCGACTGCTTGTTAAGGCAGGGTGTCAATTGTCCACGCCGACGCCAGAAGGGTTCACGGCATTACATTTTGCAGCCTGGAGCGGCCACTTGCATGTCGTCGAGTATCTCGTGGAGAATGGAGCGAGTATCTGGACAACAGATGTGGATGGGAATGACGCCGTCGTGATGGCCCAGACGAATGGACACCAACAGGTGGTCAACTACTTGCGCGGCCTCACGCAATCGTCCTCGACGTCGCCGGCCAAGAAGAGCGAGACATCGGCTGCGCATATTGCCGACTTATCCCTGGATTCCCACGAACGAATAAGCTCCGACACATCGGTAGCAGCCAGTAAACAGAAGACGCAGCATGCCGAAGCCTCTCCTCCATCGAATACCAAGCCTGGGGACGGTATGACAGCGTTACACATTGCGATTCTACATGACCAACTGGAGACCGTAAAGATGCTCACGTCTAGAGGTGCAGACTTGCATGTATATGCGCCTGATGGATCGTCAGCCTTGCATCTAGCAGCAGAGAGAGGGAATGATGCGATTCTTACACATTTAATCTCCCTACGTGCGTTCGATGTGAACGCTGTTAATGTCGACGGGTACACTCCGTTGCATCTTGCTGCGCATGGAGGTCACAAAGCTTGTCTCCGTCTTTTACTAGAAGCTGGCGCGAGTGTCGACCAGAGCACACGTAGCGGTACGACTGCGTTGCACAAGGCAGCTGAAACAGGCCACGTTCAGTGCGCTGAGCTGCTGCTGGACTTTGGCGCGAATATAAATGCCGTCACGACCGAGTACGCTCCGAAGCGGATGTTACAAAAGGTAGCGTCGCTCGCTCCGTCCAGTCCTCGTTCCGAAGTGTCCAACAGTAGCGATGAAGCTGCGCACGGACATGCGAGTGTCCATGCCGAGTTTTTGGACGATTCGGAGGAAGGAAAGTGGTCTGCTCACTCTCCTACGTCGACCGAAGGCGAGAAGAGAGTCGAGCGAGAGCTGCATCAGTCTCAGAGCAAGAGTCAAGTCGCGCTCTCGCTTGCTGCGCAGAATGGTCACTTGGACATGGTCAAGTACCTCTGTGAACGTGGCGACGCGCAGCTACCGTCTATCGATGACGAGACGAGTGAGTACTCTCACCCGGTGATTCTGGCTGCACAGAACAACCACTTGGACACTGTCCGCTACCTCTTAGACTTTCCAAGTCTGCATCTGGAGAATGCTGCCTCCAAAGTGCTTTGTGTTGCCGCTGAAAACGGTTTCCTAAAGCTCGTGGAGCTCGCAGTGTCCAAGAAAGCTGAATTGGAATTCGTCGGTGGACAGAAGAGAGCCACAGCACTCGTGTTAGCTGCGAGAGGTGGACACTTGAGTGTCGTTTTGCACTTGCTCTGGTGTGGTTCAGATATCGAGGGCAAGACAAAAGCCTCTGGATATACTGCTTTGCATCAAGCAGCTCGACATGGACATGCGAGCGTCGTGAACACGTTGATGCTCAAGGGAGCGAATATGAATGCCCAAGGCAATAGTCGTCGATCCACTGCTCTACACTTGGCAGTGGAAAGCGGACACGAAGAAGTCGTCCGGACGCTGCTGGCCAATGGAGCTGACACGACGTTGACGCGCAAGAGCGGGGTCACCGCCCTGCATATTGCCTGTGAACGCGGTCGAGCGCGTATTGCTCAGGCGTTGTTGGAGAAGTCGCCGTCGCTGTTGGAAGCAGACGCTGCGAATGGCATCAAACCTCTGTACTTGGCTTGTTGCTGTGGTGAGATGCAGACGATCAAGTACCTCTTGTGCCAAGGAGCCAGCATTGACGTGCAATGTGGCGATCACAAGAGCACACCTCTTCGTGCTGCGGCTAGTCGAGGCTTGGTGAAAGTTGCTGAGCTGCTCATTGTCAACGGAGCGGATGTGAATGCGTGCCAGAAGGATGGTAGCACGTGTCTACACTCGGCAGCAGCACGAGGAGACGAGGGCATGATTACCATGCTGCTTGCTCGAGGCGCACACCCGGACCAGGTGAATGGGAAGGGCAAGACGCCGATGCATTACGCCCAGAACGACGATATTAAGCTGCAGCTGAAGAAGGCTGTGCTCAAGTACCACTGGCAACAGGAAGCTCAGGGCAAGGACAAACGCTCTGCTGCAACCAAGCTGAACTTCTAAGGAGTGGAGGAAATGAAAAAAGAAGGATAAGTGGAGCTGACTCTGGTAGACGGTGAAGAGCGAATCGTCGACCTCGTCCATTGGGAGATGAGGGGTAGAGGGCAGAGCTCTTGAGAAAAGCAAGGAAAAATGCAACGTTGTTGGTATTTAGGAGGTCAAGTCACAGGTGAATGCTACAGAGGTTCACTTGGACGCCAATTTTGAGGAAAGCGGGAGGATATGTTCAGACATGCACTGGTGCATCATCGGAAAGCCTAGTGGAAATGAAGAACAGGACAAAATTTTGATTTCATTGGGATGACTTGACACTTTTGTATCTCGAGAGCTCTTGATGGATGTGACATGTTGGTCGTGTTTGAAAGCAAACATGTACCCACCTGGTCACCCAGTAGCACATGGCGTCCTAGGTCAGATTATTCCTGGCGATTCCATACGTTGTATTGATTTCGATAGCCATCGTCTCGAGTACATGTTGTTTTGGAGAAAAGAGTTTGGTCATTTACGTCAGAAGCGACTGGAGTCGGTGTGACGAGCTGATTTTTGGGAGAGAGGTGTATAAATTTATATCGTAAGTAGACACCTTCCAGTGTCTCAGTTGAATGTGCTGTACGATGACGAAAGCGGGTAGTGCATTCGAACATGAAGGAATTGATGCGTGATGGAAGCAAGCATGTGCTGACCGTTGAATTTTCATTTTTTAAACTCATCCAGCACCCTACTAGCTGTTGGATCTATACAGCTCAGTTGATATTCTTTCTCGGATTACTCCTTACGACGCCGTCTTCCGTAACGACGCCACATGCGACTGTTTGGACTTGTCTTTCTGTGTGCGTTTTCCTCGCATCAAGAAATCTTCCTCATAAGCATCGCAAGCGCCACTGGTAGGTAGTTGCATTTACATGTCATCTCACATGCTGCATCCACTCTTCGTAGCATAGAGTCACTACGACTCTCTGCTCCATACGGACCACTGGTTCTTTCTATTTTTGAGCAGCTCCTATATTTTCATCTACCAAGGTCTGGACACCTAATGATCTGCTACCCGTAGGCACTTTTCTTTCCGCCGAAGGGAGTACACAGCAAGACTCGGAAGCGACAGTCCAAGTATCCGACATTACTTCTAACTCATCCTCGTCTATCGGCTCGGACGATACTATCGTCCCGAGTAACCCGGTCACAATCATATCTGCGAACGGCTCCTCTTCTTCATCGACCGACGAGTCACCCTCTATACCGTCGTCCAGTAAGTCTTCGTCCGCGTCCTCGGACATGAGTTCATCCAAAGGAGATTCGATAAAGCTACCGTCATCTGGTAACTCCATGTCAAGTGCTTCGTCGAGTGGATCAGTGCCGGAGCCGCCAACTACTAGTCCAGCGCCTTCCTCTAATGGTAGCAGTGGAGAAAGCGGAAGTACTGGAACCACGCCATCTCCTGGTAGTAACGGCGTTGACAGTAGTAGTGGGGGAGGAAGCACGAATAAACCACCTACAACTCCACCAGTAGCTCCACCTACGACCCCATCAGTGACGCCGTCAACAGCACCACCAGCGACGTCTCCTACTCCATCGACACCAACTCCAAAACCTGATGACAGTAAGGATGTCGAAACTAGTGCCCCACCTTCGCCACCAAAGGATAAAGGGAGCAAGGACGATGAGAAAGATAGTGACAAGGAAGATCCTACTGGCGTGGACAGTGGAAATTCAGATGGAGACCAGTCAGATAAAGTTGAAGAGTGGACTTCGACGACACTACCTCCTGGGTATGACGACAATGGCCTGGACGGAAGTGAGCTCGTGAATGTCAAGGCTGTGAAGAAGACAACGAGTGACGGCAAAGTCGTCATCAACTATACGATCGTGATCAGGAAAGGAGACAAGTACCAGACGATCAACTACGTTGATGAAGATGGCGAAGACTCAGCCAGTTTTATTGCAACTTCTTCAGATCCATCAGATGCTTTCTCGTCACCAGGTACCTACAACGACAATATCGTATAACTTCTCTAGCTCACTTGTTGATTAGGACGATTGGAAGCCGCTACTGAGCCGTCTGGAGGATTAAGTGACGGTGTCATCTTTGGAATCGTCGGTGCTGCTGTCGTGGTCTGCCTCATCGTTGCTGTCTTCCTCATCCGTCGTCGACGTAGAAACAAAATGGATGACGACGATGATTATAATGATACGATGATCACGTTCAATACGCGCAGCAACGCGACACAAAGAGATACTCCAGGTACGAATCCGTACAGAACTTCTCAGTCGCAGGACATTCGGTACAACAAAATTGGACGTGACATGAGTCTTGAGGACGGTCATGTTTCCATGCATGGAACTTGGTACGATGAAGTTCTTCCGACAGCACGCAACTCTGGTTCGAACGGCACAGGGAAAAAGAGAGCGAGGACTCTCACGTCGTCCTACAATACGTTAGGTGCATCGTCTAATCCTAGAAATAGTCTATGGGAAGACCCGGTGATCATTGCCGCTCGTATTCCTTTCGAGAATGTCCAGGTAGACCGACTAATTAGTCGAGGTGGCTTTGGTGAAGTGTTCCTGGGTAGCTATCGAGGACAAGACGTTGCCATCAAGCAGTTACTGCCTGACAACCGCAAAGACCTGCGGTGTATTGAAGGCTTTTTGAGTGAAATTAAGCTCCAGATCACATTGGAGCATCCGCAGATTGTGACTTTCAAAGGAGTCGCATGGGAGTCTTTAAGTGAGATTATGTCCGTGTCCGAGTACATGGGTGGTGGCGACTTACGTAGCTTGTTGATCCGGTATCGAGATGAAGGGCAACCTTTAGGTTTTAGCAGCAGAAAGCTTCAGATCGCTTTGCACATTAGCATGGCGCTGACGTACTTGCATTCTCTCCAACCGATCGTCTTGCATCGAGATCTCAAGTCTAGAAATGTCCTCTTATCGACCGAGTTGGACGCAAAGCTGACGGACTTTGGAGCGTCTCGGATCCGTGAGGAGACAGTCACCCTCACCGCTGGTGTCGGTTCTTCCCTTTGGATGGCTCCTCAAGTCATGCTAGGACGGCCCTATGACGAGAAGAGTGACATTTATTCTTTCGGTGTCGTGCTCTATGAGATCGCTTCACACGAATTACCGTATGCTGGTCTCCGAGATTCAACAGGCCGAGGACTGACAGAAGCCGCCATGTTACAACTGATCAGCACTGGTCAAGTACGGGTAGAAGTCCCAGATGAAGTGCCAACGAAGATGAAGCAACTGATTGAAGCTTGCGTTGCATTTGAGGAAGAAAAGAGGCCGACAGCAGCTCAAGTGCTATATGAACTTCAGAAGGCAGCAAGGGATTGAGTAGATTGTACGCTTAGTGTCGTGATAAACAAACGCAATGAACTTTTATAAGGAAGAAACATTTCGGGAGTGAATGTCAAAATGGATGTCGATGTTGATCGGCAGGGAAGCACATCCTTGGGAAAGCGATTGAAGTTGCTAGCAGACGTTGGCTGCAGCGTCTTCAGATGAAACACTAAAGAGGATGGACATGAGCTTAAAGGTACTTGGTACTGCTGGTGCTGCCCGCCCATTTGCTAATGTCAACATACCTTGCATCTTCATGCTGCACCCTGACCACATCGACAGCTATGGCTCATAAGTGCGAGGAGAGATTAAGTCGACAACCGGGTCTATCGGAGACATTGGTATCTTGCTCAGTATCGTTGGAAGGAACGACGGCAAACCTACGTGGATTACAGGGATAATGAAGGCTTCAAGTATAATCGTTATAATAAAGGAACCAAGTCGTAACCCTTCGTTGAGATGGATGACGTTTTGATGGGCAAATTGCTTTGCTTCAACACAAGTGACATCACAGTCATGACAAGTATACTGCTTCAGCGCATAGTACACCAAGCACGTTGCTGCTATTTTCAACTACAAATAATCTGCGAGCCTATATCGATTGCAATCCAACCATATACAGATAGCGGCGCACATCCCTGTCTTCATCTCCAACTCTGTACGTTTGTACAGCACTCTGTCCATTCCGGCGTAAACCAAGCGGTTTCTCTGTATTTCATTAGCAGTAGCACCATATCGACGAAGAAACAAGTCAAGAATCACTAGCGTATCCTACTTTCATACCTAAAAGGCGCCATCCAAAGTATGTGAGTAAAAATTCAACGTCCATGGTTCAAGTTTCCACATCCACCTAAGTTTCTGCATACAGTACTTTGACGACTACCAAACAAACGACATTGTCCACTTGCTTTTTCATCCTTTTTTCATTCGATATCCTTTCTTTGGTTCTAGTACCCTCCCTCTCGTTGTCGCGGAGCCGCTTTGATGATGTCATCCACTCGGAGAATCATCTCCGCCGCTTCTGCCGCCGAAAACAGCACCTGCTTCTTGCTCTTGAAACTCTCACGAATACCAAGCGTCTGCATGTCACCAACTGTTCCGGTCGTCATGTCCAGTCCAGACGTCGTCTTGCCGTCATGATGGGCCGCACGCAGCTGGCCAACGAGCTCCGAGCTGTCAAAGCCGCCGTTGTCCGCAATGATGGCCGGCAGCTGACGCAGCGCACGCGCGAACGCTTCCATGGCGAGCGCCTTCTTGCCCGGGACAGACGGCACCTTGTTGTCGACGGCCTGCGCCATCAGGATCTCAGTGCATCCGCCGCCCATGATGCTCTGCGAGTGCTTCACCGTCTGGGAGAGCACCGCGAGGGCGTCATGCAGCGATCGCTCCGCCTCTTCCAAGACGTGGCTGGAGGCACCACGGAGAACGACGGAGCAGGCCGTTCCGGTCTGGACGCCACTGAAGCGGAGCAGTCGGTCTTCTCCGATGAGGATCTCTTCGATAAGGTCACAATGTCCGAGCTTGACGCTCTCGGGACGGTCGAACGTCGACGCGATCTCTCCGCCCGTGACGGCAGCAAGACGTTCGACACCGTCAAAGTCGGCATGTTCAATGGCCATGATGCCCTTGGACGTAAAGATCTGTTCCGGGTAATTGTAGATGAGCTGTCGATTGACAAAGCAGTTGATGCCAAAGTCGGCAATCTTCTCGCACTTTTGCTTCATCCGCTGCTTCTCCGCGTCTTCAATGGACGCAACCTTGTCCATCGAATCGACCTTGACACGAGCACCGTAGATCTTGATCTTATCCGTGTCCATGCCAGTGTTCGCGACGAGGATCTTGGCGTTTTCCACGCGCTTGGGCTGACCGACGCCAATCTTCTTGTCCAGGATGAAGCCATTGTCCAGGTACGAGTCACGGAGAGATCCGCCAGGCTTCTTGATGATCTGGATGTGGTCCAAGTTGCCAGAGCCCTTGAGACGCAGGACGGCGTTCACGGCCAATTCGGCTATTGCATGTGGTTAGGAAGAGACTGGAGATGTAGGAGGGAAGGAAAGTATACCGAAATGATCCTTTTCGTGCGTCAAAAGCTTGGAGGAGAGCGTCGTCTTGGCAATGTTCATGAGATCTTCACGGAACTTTTCTTCGTCGTTCACGTTGTCCACGGCGTTGGCGCTCAGAGCGTCGTACGCTGTGTTGAGAGCGATGCGCCAGCCGTCGATGATCGTCTGAGGGTGAATGCGCTGGTCGATCAGCTTCTCGGCTTCACGCAGGAGCTCACCACAGAGCACAGCGACACTAGTCGTGGTGTTAGGAAGGAATGGGATCAAAGGAGAAAGTTTTTATACCTGGTAGTACCGTCGCCGACTTCATCGTCCTGCGTCTTGGCAATGTCCACGAGGACCTTGGCGGCGGCGTTGTCCACGTAGACAGAGCGGAGGATCGTGGCTCCGTCATTCGTGACCGAGATGTTGGTGTCGTTGCTACCCGCCTAGTAGCGTGCTGTTAATAAATATGAAATGGTCGCAGAACGAGATATAAATGTACGGATTGAAGGATCTTGTCCATTCCCTTAGGACCGAGCGTGGTCTTCACCATATCGGCGATGGCAATGGCACCGACGAAGGACGCCATGCGTGCATTTTCACCCTAAAGATGGATTTGTATCGATTAGTATATAGAGAATAGACCATGGTGCGACGGTATCTCACCTTTTCGACTTGGGATTCCGGATTCAAGACAGCCTATCATGTACAACAGCAATTGTTTTGATTAGTCATTGGTCCCATGAGCTTTTATCACTATCAATAGTGGTATCCAATTGATTGCTACGTAAAGCAGAGCCAAGAGGGAGTCTAGGATGCTATTGGAGCTTCTGCATGTAATGAGAGGTAGGTGGGAGTGGAAGTTACCTGCTGCATGGTTCTGTGTGTGCTATTAACGCTGTCGAATGTGCTTCTGGAGCTGCGAAAATCCCAACGAGCGACTTGGTGTGGCTTTTTGTGCGGCCAGTGAAAAGATTTGGCGGTCGAGTCTCTTGGAATTTGTATGTCCACGAGGCGGTCAAGGGTCGGCTTCTGAATACATAATTTAAGATTTGAAAATTTATACCTATCAAACAGTACCTAATAAAAATGTTGTATATAGCATCTTTTATGTTTATCATTACAAGTGTATTCAATGAGTAAATATCCTTGCATATACATATATTGGGAGTACATTTCGCAGGATGTCTATTGTGCTCTTGGTGATACTTGTGAAAGTGGTCGAATTGGCTCGTGGTTCGCCGTGCTTTGCTATTGCTGTAAAGATGCACCTTATTAATGATTGGAGATAGCGAGATGAGACTTTAAGCCACTTGTAAAGGTCGACAAGCTCAACATGGGTATTAAGTTCGCCGGAAGAGCATTGTAATTCTAGCTTAAAGTCTTCTTCGAGCTGCCAGTAAAACTTCAGATGAGATAGATTACAACCTCCAAATTTCTGGTCACGAAAATATGCTCCGGTGATATCGCGATAGACGGAATCATGCCAAGTGAAAGCTAAAACGGAAATCGTCGACTTAGAGTAGTCATCCACACTGTCTAACCCTTGTTTCGTACAACTTTATTTATTTTTGGCACGGTTTCTCCTTCCCTTCTTCTCTTTTAATTATTGGCACGAGAAACAAACCGACGCACAAGTCGACTGCTCAGATACTTGTGAATACCTCGTTCGCGAAAGAGATCCAATGCAGCAAGGCGGATATGACTTTGCATCGATCCCAAGATCAGTTGGAGCAAAGCGAAACAAATTAAACAAAGAGCCAAAAGCGTACGTTATCTTCTTTTGAAAGATGTCCTCTCGTCTAGCTACCGACAACTTGGATGTTAATATCCTTTTGCATGTAGCGAGAGGCCGCAAAACATCATGTATGATCGACGGATTTACCGGGGTAGCGCCTTTGTCATTCGAGAGGTAGATCACTATCTTTTTATCATTACATCTGATACAATACTTAGATGTATATTTATATAGGACACTCCAGATACTGCTGGTCCTAATGGTACTTTGAACGAACCTCCGAAACACTCACAGCCTCGTCGTTCCAAAGTCACGAATCAGCAGGACCAAACAGCTCGTCCGAACACTCCTCCTCCTGTCGAAGGACGCTATCATATGGACATTCAGACTGATAACTACTTGGAGGAGCTTACAGATCGTGCACCTGAAGTGGACACTAGCACACAGACCGACGCGTTGTTAGATTTACATCCTCCTGTTGACTTCGTGCCACGTACTTCTGGCAAAGACGTCGCGACTCAAATTGAGAATGGAGACTTGTTCGACTTTGACGTCGAAGTAGCTCCAATTTTAGAAGTGCTGGTGGGGAAGTCGCTGGAACTAAGCGTATTAGAAGTGATGGAAGAAGACGAGCTGAGCGAAATTAGAAAACGACAGGAGCTGTTCGAGCAGGCTCGTAATGCCGAAATGGCGGAAGTTCAGCGTCTGGAGGCGGAAGCAAAGCGTCGGTATGCCGAAAAGCAACGACGGATCGAGGAAGAGGCGAAGCAGCAGTCGGTACAGGCCAAACTCGAAGAGAAGGTGGCTGCAAGAGCTTGTGCAAAGAGATATCTTGGCGATCTACACAGACAAGTCTTTGACTCCCTAGTGTCGGCTGGAACATTCGAAGATCCGTTGACAGCAGAAATCAGGGAAAGTGTCATTCCAAAGCTCGTGGAAGACGCAGCACGCAGCGTTAGTGACATGGAGCTTGCACGAAACATTCTGGACAATATTATAAAGGTGGCGGTAGTCAAGCAAGCAACATAAGTCGAATGGGTCGATCAAGTGTGTAAAGTTAATAGAACTTGTCATTTTCATCTATCATTTGAGGAAGCATGATGTGTTTTTGATTCATCAGAACTGATCATGATATATCGTACAGTTATGGACACTTGGTATGCATTCAAGTGTGCACCTACGTTAAACCCCGATTCTGCGTCTCAGTCCCTTTTGGCTTGATTTCGAAAATAAAGCAGAGGAAGGAAGCTCGGCGCTGAGGCTGATCACACGTAGAAATTCGCGTTCGAATGGAGAATGGGAGTAAAGCATAGTCAGACTAGTGATCACGAGCTCGACAGATACCGCTACGCAAGTCCGTCATATACGAATGTGACACGTAAGGCACATATATCACTGAATAGACATTTCATTGTACATCGACTGCAGGCTGATAAAGCCAAAACAAATACACTTCTACCACGCGCAAGTCGATCCTATGCTTTACTTACCATAATTGAACTCTCGTCACCAAGAATCAACGTAGTGTGGCAAAAGGCACCATTCAATACGTCAATAAAAAGAGATGAAGCTATCCTGGTAGCTTCATCTTTCGACAAGCTCTTATAAAAAGCACCAAGACGATCTCCAGGTTACTGGTAACTTTTTCGTACTTGTTCGAAGCTTTCCGGTACAGCAGCGACCGAATTAGCCGATACGAAGTAGAGATCCAGGACCATGGGCCGCAAGTCCCACCGTTCGTCGTCGCTCAAGTCTTCCGAGAGCAAGCGCAGCTCATCTCCAAAGGAAGAATCTACTGTCATGGATTCTGGAGGCGCCACCTCCTTCACAAGCATTTCGAACGCCCATTCTGGACGTGGGAATCCACAGGCTTCTATCCCAGAGCATGGCGATTATGCCAGCTACAACTACGGAGGATATCAAGAGCCTATGCGAGCCCATTCGGCTTCCTTCGCGAGCTCCACTGGGTCTCAAGAGGAGAATGAAGCGGATGCAGACGATAGTATGATGGAAAAGTCTGCGATCCAGCTCCTCGTCTATCGCTATCTTTATGCCCTCCAAGGCGTAAGTATGGGTCTGCTAGGTCCTTCCTTGCCATACTTTGTAGAAATTGCCAACGAAAATCCGTATAATCACATCAGCGGAGAGCATGTGGCTAATTTCGGTGCATTATTCGCAGCCCATGGCGCTTCCGTCTTATTAATCGGGAGCATCAGTGAGCTCCCATTGAACGTCATGGGGAAAAGCGAAGGTCGGATGAAGTGTCTATTGGCCTCCATACTTGTATTCAGTGGCGTATGGTACGGCATGGTCCCCTTCGCAGCAGTAAAATTCGGCAGCCTCGGCATCGGCTGTGCGTACGTCATCAAAGGAGCTTGGACAGCTCTATTAAATATCACGCTCCAGCGCTGCTGTCTCTGGTTGACACAGAATCAGATAGCAAGAGGCAGATCGTTGATTACGTCGCTCAACCTAGCCTTTGGCATGGGCTGCGTCATCGGCCCATGTATCTCGCTCACGCTCGGAGCGCTCTCCCTTCCTCTGTCTTTTGCCTACTATGCTCTTTCCTTTGCTTGTGTCCCTCCCATCCTCTTGCTTTTGTTCCTCCCAACACCCACTTCTCAGTACAACATGACACAGTCGAACAATGAGACGCAGTCGTTGCTTCATAACGCAGACAACACGTCCTCTAGTGCGTACGTGGAGGACCCGGCGAGGAGAGTGCCGACGGCACCGTCGCCTATTATTGGCGCCGTCTTCCTCCACGTGAAGCATTACACGGACAGTGCGAACATCAACCCAGACGTGTATGACCCAACGACGAATCTCCTTGTCCTCTACGTCACGCTGTTCGTGACCATGTTGTACGGCCTGCAGCTCAGTTGTGCAGCCTTCTTGTTCGACTACGTCGGCTCTCTCGTCCAATCCGCGACGGTCGAGGCGCAAGGACCTGTTCAGGACGACACGATGACATCGATCAATGAGACAGGGAGTCTCTGGATGCTCCTTTTTTGGGCCTCTTCCTGGCTCTCGTACTGCTTCTTCTCCACGTACATGTTCCATAAGCTCAATCTCTACAGCATCGTGTGGCTCAGTTTCTTTGCTACCGTCGGGTGTGGTGTACTTGTGTTTGGGAACACGGCGCTGGGAGTCCTCGGTATCACGTTCTGCTTGTTGGTGTTTGGCGCCACTATTGCACCGCTGTTTACGCTAGCTATCCACTGCCTCACGCGTGTGATTGACCAGCACTTGATTCGGCGCGTTGCGAGTCTGGTTGTCTTTGGATGTGGCATGGGCGAAGGATTTGTACCTGTACTCATGGGTTTCTTCATCGGAACGTCGAACAGTAGTAACATGACGGAAGCCAAAGCCACGCGAGACAAGTACAGTGCTGTGGGTACGACGCTGTTTTTGCTGACGTTTGGTCTCTTCAGTGTGAGTTTAGTGGTGTTACGTATGGTGAAGAAGAAGCTTTTAAAGCTGCAGGAAGAAGAGGATGGAGTAGGACGAAATGTAGGCGTTCGATTCTAGAGATGGTGACTACGAATGAAGATTTATGACATGAATTGGAGTAGCAATAAAGTTGTTAAAGGCAATAGGCTTGTACTTGACTTATGAAAGCAACAAATTGATAAGACAGAAACCTAGGTCTCACGAACCAGTAGACGGAGATGGAGGTAAGCTCCTGAAAATCATTTTGTTGTATCATGTCACAACCATCCGACAAGAGACAACTGATACACGACCAACGACAAGAAACGAATAATTGACCGGTATCGGACAGTACACGCAATCGATTTCCCGCTGGCTCATCCTCTTATACCCGCAGATACATTTCGTTAGCCCTCATGACCAAGGTAGAGATCTTTAGATCTTTCTCTGATAGGATGGGAGTCATAGCATTGTACTCTCCCCTACGCTACGATGGCATATCAGTGGTATCTTCAGGAACCGTTGAAGCACGACCATCAGAAACGCATAAGTGACCGGTATTGGATAGCTCACGTAATCGATCAGCCACACGTCGATCTGCTGGTGAGGCTGATTGGCGCATGTCCACTGCTTAACAAGCCAAACTTTCCGGTGGCGCATCTCAATCTTCGAATGGCACTTGTGAATTTACCAAAGACGTACTAAGCACCACCTATCCAAACGATGCCCGCGTTTCCATCCATCAAGCTCACCTACTTTGACCTGGCTGCCAAGGCCGAGCCGATCCGCTTGGCTCTATTTATCGCTGGTGTCCCGTTCGAGGACAAACGTGTCAGCCATGAAGAGTTCGCTAAGATCAAGGACAGTACGCCGTTCGGACAGCTCCCAGTGATGGACGTCGATGGTATGCGCATCGCGCAGGCACAAGCCCAGCTCATGCTTGCTGGACGTCTAGGAGGCTCCATTCCGGCGAACAGCCCGTTGGTTGAAGCTCGTATCAACGAGATTATCTGCGCCATCGATGATCTCTTCGCTTGCCACTATCCTTCCCTCCTGGAGAAGGATGAGGAGAAGAAGAAGGAGCTTCGTGTGAACCTAGCGAACAATACCATTCCTGCCACCCTAGAGCTCATTGAAGCTCGTCTTGCTTTGATGAGCCAGATGTCAGCCTTCCAGACGGAGACTATCCTGCCGCATGAGCTTGCCGTCTACAACCTCGTCCGTACCTACCGAGCTGGTTTCATGGATAACATCCCGACGACTATTGTGGATAACTACAAGGAGCTGAACCGTATTACGGAGAAGGTGCTTGCCCACCCGAAGGTCATCGAGTGGAATGCTCGCAAGCACAGTGCGACGCCCAAGGTCAAGGTCTCGTACTTTGACATTCGTGGCCGTGCCGAAGACCTTCGTCTCGCGCTCACGATCGGCGGCATTCCGTTCGAGGACCACCGCGTGACCTTCGAGGAGTTCAAGTCGATCAAGGAGTCGTACCCGTTCAAGCAGCTCCCTGTCCTTCAGGTTGACGAAGAAGAGATCTGCCAGTCGGCTGGTATTCTCCAGTACGTCGGCACGCTCGCCGGTCTGTACCCTACCACCAAGCCTCTCATCGCTTGCCGTGCCGACGAGATCACTCAGTTGGTGAACGAGCACTTTGTCCACAAGTACAAGCTCGGTAAGCCGCAGGAGGAAGTCGTCGCACAGAAGATGAAGCAGCTCGACGACCGTATCGGTCACTGGGCGTCCGAGTACGCTGTTGCAGACGAGATGACCATCGCGGACGTGGCTATCTATGGCTACTACCAGCACATTACGAAGGACATCGATGACCTTCCCAAGGACATTGCCGTCGGCTACAAGAACATTGACCGTGTGGTTGCCAAGGTGGAGGCCCTCCCGCAAGTCGCCGAGTGGAACAAGACGCACTAAATGTCTTCTATCGTAGCGATTCTTCAACGTAGAGTTTGAAATCCAAGTTACATTCACGTACCATTTGTCTTGTATCGTTTTCCATGTAGAAAGCAACTAGTACCGAGTATCAGGTCTACTAGATTACAGGAATCGAAGAGATGCAAATGTACTTGATTGATTGCAAGTATAAAAGTAGAAATGAAATCACTCTTGGGTCGTCGTCTCCGTCGTCAAGGAGTTCATAGAGTTCATGGACGACGCAGACTGGGCAGACTCCTTGGCTTTCTTACGCCACTTCATCGCACCCATGTGGACACGCAGGAGGACGTTGAGCTTGGTCACGCGCTTCACGGCCTTTTGTAAGTCTTCCTCGCTCACCTCCACCGTGTCCATTTGTTCCGTCCAGAACGCGTGCTTCTCCTCTTCCGTCAGGCCCTCAGTTACCCACTCACATTTCTTGCACTTGGCAATGTCCCACCGCTGCTCTGGGTCTTTCTGCAGGAGCCCGCTCAACAGCTCTTTCAGTCCGTCGGAAGCAGTCCCATGTTGCTCCAAGTCCATCGGCTGGTTCTCAATCATGTCAAAGAGAACTGTTGGGTCCGGATCGTAGTACGGAATGGTGTTGAACGCCAGAGCATACGTGGTGATGCCTAGCGCCCACAAGTCGGCCATGTACGCACTGAAGGGATCTGGCTTGGTGGTTTCCGGTGCCATGAAAGCGTACGTGCCAGCGGTGGTGGAGACAAAGCCCTTGCTACTGTCAGTAGAGGCCGGCGCTTTTTCCTCCGCCTCTTCTTCAAAGAAGTGGGCGACACCAAAGTCGGCGATCTTGTAGACGTGATCTTTGCCTAGAAGGATATTCTCCGGCTTCAAGTCTCGATGCGCAATGTTGTTGTTGTGCAGGTACTCGAGTCCAGAAAGTAGCTGTCGAACACACTCGCGTAGCTCTGTTTCGCTCATACTTGCGTCCTCCTGATTCGTCTGAGCGATCTCCGGATTGAGCTTATACTGTTTCGACGATGGCTCCCACTCCATCACCTGACCTATCGGAGCGTACTCGAGCATCACGACCAAGGTGTCTGCGTCGTCGTCAAAGACTTCGAGTAGCTTAATGAGGTTTTTATGCTCGAGCTTTTTCATAATGGCGATTTCCAATTGGACTTTGTCAAAGGCGGTGGAGACGACCATCTTCCGACCGACGCGTTTGATGTCGCGCATCTTCTTTAATAACGACGTCTTGAATTCCTTCAAGGCGACAAACTCTTCTTGACCACTGGACTCAGCATCCGACTTGAGTTTGCCTAGTTTCACCGTGGCCGTGGCGCCACTCCCGAGCACCTTAATGATATCATAGTCGCCAATGGTCCCCATGGACTCTTCTTCCGGAGGAACGATACCGTCCATGTCGACGGATACGTTGGACCGCATGCTAGCGTCGTAGTTGGAGTCCGTTTCGAACGAATCCGAGTCGCTATCGGAGAAGCCGGCCTCTTCTGCGGCTTGCGCGACGTCCGAGTCGGCGGTGGACTGTTGTGACGCTGGCTCGTTCACGTCGCGGGACGACAGGCCGCTCCTGAAGCGCAGTGAGTTGGCGCTTTCGCGTAAAAAGTGGATGAACCCCATGGGCGGGATTGAAAAGAGCGAATGAACCGAACGCGTGATTTGTGCGTTCCAGTTTTTTGTATGTGTGATGAATGGTGCGAAGTGGGTATAGGCAGCCACTTGGCGGTACAGACTGAGCTTCTTGAGGAGATGAGTAGAGGTTGTACGGTGTAGAGCGCACGTAAAAACTTTTGTCGACTGGTGAGGGAGTGTGGATCGAGCGTCGAAGGTAGTACACTCGAAGTGTCCGTTGTGCGGATGGTGGATGCAGTTGAAGTAGGTGAAGATGAAGGTGAGAGGAGTACGGATCATGCATATGTGTTAAGAGGTAGAGAATAAAGTAGACTGCGAGCTCATCTAGCAGTGGTATTCGGGAGCATGAATAGCTTTATCGAATGCATGAGCATTCAAGCGATACTTTAACATGAGCATTCGTAGCTACAGAATCGCTACAATGTTTATTACCATTAAATAAAAAAGATATGAACACTCATAGTAGTAGGTTTTCATGTGTTGATTGCAGCTAGGTTAGAGCTTTATAGCGGTCAACTAGTTGCTCCTTGTCATCTTCTACCAAGACAAAGTGAGCCTGGGTATCTGCGACATACTGTAGATGATGGGTTCATTTCGACGCCTTCAAATAATTTCGGTGTAATTCCTCACTTTCAACATGGAAGCATTTGCATTGCAGAGATGATCAGTAGTCGTTCCGAGTTCCAATTATACTTGTACGGGATCTAGAAAGTGAGAGTCTTCGTTTGACGCTCGCATGTTTCAATTCAAAGACCAGCGAAGGAATTAGGCAGAGTTCAAGGCTAAATATAGCAATTTACAGGGGTTTGATACGAGTCAGTCATCACATCCTCGAATTTACATCTGCTTAGTCTTGGGGATCAATCGAGCATACTTATGTGCATGTGTTCATCGCTACCTGCTTTTAGCGACCGCAAAAAATGAACTACAGACTCAAGATCTAGCCTTTCGATTAGATATGATCACACCAATGAAAATAATCACGTCTGACGTCTTTCGTACCCTGTTCGGGTATCATACCCTCTTCATGCACAGATATATGTTATTACGTATGTAGCAATGCCAGCTAGTATACAATGACGCTCGACTGTCTCAAGTCATTCGAGCCGAGCTCACTGATTGACACTAAGCTCGCATAGATCCCGTCAAGTAAAGAAGGTATTTCGAGCTTTACTTGTAGTTCATCCTGCTACTCTGTCTACAGCAATCAATCTCATTTAGGCTACTACAGAACGTCGAATTTTGCGACGCAAACAAGCACTGGTTTGTGATACGTTGCTTGAAAACACGGCCTAACAACTCATACAAGCTCATTTCTAGCAGCTGAATGTGTAGCCTTTTGTCCTATAGCACTTGCAAAGAAATGGGCATCTTCAGTTATATTCATTAAGACCCACTACCAGTTTGCTCTTGCTCTATCATTCCAAATCGCAGTACCTTTATTAAGCACACAGTTAGCATGGACGACGAAACTTACAGCTATAGAATGATCAGGATCAGAGTGACCACAAACACGGATAAAAAGCGTATCACCGCTCCATTGACACTATCGCTCTTAAAGAGGAACAGATTTAAATACAACATCGCATCATAAAGAATGAGCTTGCTGCTTCTGGCGGTACGATACGATATCAAAGTGCGCCACTTAAAAAGATAGAACTAGAAAAAGGTAAAAGCAAAAATGTTCCCACACCGGGACTCGAACCCGGGTCTGCTGGGTGAGAGCCAGCTATCCTAACCACCTAGACTATATGGGAAGTGGTAGTTGAAGTAAATGAGTAGTATATATTCAAATTTATATTGAATGGTTTCGTTTAGGCGCAACCATATTTATGCTACTAATACTGGATTGATCAGACGCAAGAGTTATAGCTGAATATCGCTTTAGTAGTTAAACATTTCCCAACGTTCATGTGCCGTCGCCTTGCATGTTGACGTAGTGGAAAGAATATTGTGACATTCGGGTCGTTTGATACAGGCAAACACGATTCTTCTTTGAAATGCCACTGGAGTCAGATTTAAATTTGGGAAGCTCATCAGTTCGCACTGTGCCTGTGCCCCGTTGCATGCTGAAATCTACAGCTCTGATCTCTTTTGCTTTTCCGTTTGCTTAAATATTCCCTGCTAAGAGCAAGTGCCTTAGTTGGTCTTTACTCATCAACCATTAAAGGGCTCAGAGTCAGAAAGTGATCGTTCAGTTTGAAGTAGGCAAGCGCTCTAATGTTTAGCAGGTTTCATTGTCAGAGGTCAACCACGTCAAAATTATAAATAAATAGAATTATCTGCTCACGTTGCAGTTCGTTTAGCTAGACTATCTGCGGTCTGGAAATCTACTTGGAGGCCTAGACTAGTGAATAAACTCCATTCTGCTCTAACTGGAACTCACGTTGAAGTGGCTTGTAGTTGATAACTTTACAATCGTTTTCAAAGTAAATATGAGTGGTTATGATGAATGCAAGTACTACTTCCAAAATCACGCGCATAGTTTCATCTTGCTAAATTCGTCTAGCGCTCTACGACATTTATTCCTAAATTCTCTATACTTAATATATATTACTTATTTGCCCAAAATGTTAATTCCCATATAGTCTAGGTGGTTAGGATAGCTGGCTCTCACCCAGCAGACCCGGGTTCGAGTCCCGGTGTGGGAACATTTTTGCTTTTACCTTTTGGTTGTGTCTCGTTGAGGTGTGTCTTTGCTTGAGTTGGCTCCATGGACTGCATGCTATCAGACAGTGAAGATGACTTTGCCGACGATCGATTTGATGACAGCCAGCATTGATGGAAAAGATACATTTGTGAAAGTAGTTGCTTCTAGCTTAGTATGTTTTTAAATCTTTGCAAAAAAGCACTGTGGGCTATTGTTTTATGCTAACCTACCATATATTCTTGTGAAGGGATATATTTCATGCGTCGACGTAGCAGGTGAACTGTCTTTGAATCGGCTTGATTTGATCATTCGTTCATTTCAAGAGTCCATGCCAAAATATCATCTTTGTTGTCATCATAGTTGACACTGCGTCGACCGACCCAGAAGATTGTATGTGGGTTTTAAGCATACAAACTGCAAAATACAATAGCAGAAATGATACATAGCGTGAAAGATCCAGCGCATAACTTTATCTTCACCGCGTCGTATCCGTATTTAGGAATATCGATGCATAGGTTTTGCTATGGGACGAAGTGACGCAAGGTTTTGGCAATCGCCCAGAATGTAACGACCTGTGCGGAGGATGGGAACTGATTTAATTAGCATGCATAGTCCCATAGAAGGAGAGCACTCGCTTCCTCAACTTAAAACGATTGAATTTAGTTCACTCTTTGTTTTCGTGTCTCAAGCCCAAGTTTGAGAAGAAATACAGGAAGCTCACTTCTACTTCACTATCATGGACGCATTCAGTCGTAACTTCGGGATGCCAACAAACATCATTATCAACTTCTTCATTTTCCAGTACTTATTGGCGATGTACTATTCTCGACGAAAGCAGTGGCGTGTGATGAGCCTCCTTTTAAGCGCTGCCGTTGGGTTCTTATCAATCATGCCGTTTGCCAACAAGGATGAAAGAATAGTTTACCGCCTAAACGATATTTCGGAGACGGCCTCTATACTTACGTTCTTAATCCAAGTTACCATCCTTGGCTACGACGTCTTACGTCGTGTCAAAATGAATTCCTTGCGGGTATTAGTGTATATATCGGATATGCTAACAGCCATTTGTTGGATCCTTATCATCATCAACCTCTTGGAAATCGGTCCTTTACGAGGTCACGGAATTGTGTTCATTTACGAAATGGACAACATTATCGAATTTATTTGCCTGTTCTTCATATTCAGCTTCCGCTTCTACTACCTATCGCTAGCGCGAGATGGATTCAAAGAGCTTCTTACCAACCGCAAGATGGAGATCTTTCTTTATCTACTCTTCTTTGCGCACGAATATCCTTTTCTTATTATTGAAGCAGCCACAGGAGAATCATGGGAATTCGTGCAGGCCTTGGCTATGAGGGTGACTATCGCCATGTGTCTCACTATCACGATTAAAGGGAAATTGCGTGCCTCGCCGTACACGAACAAGATACTTTCAGGTGGGTCTGGGATACAAAATAACAGCGAAGGCGGAATTGTGGCGAAGTCTGCGGATAGTGCGATGAATTCGAATTTTGACGAAATTGGACAGGCTAACTAAAGCTTGTTGGTTTAGTCATAGGAAATGTGGCGTTCTTAAGAAAAAATTCAATAGCATGGATGGGGTTATCAATAGCCATCTTAAAATATCATCCAACTATCTTGTTCAGTTCTTATCGATAGCTTCAGCTATGTTTAGACGTAGATATCCTCCCGCTGGAAACTGAGCTCAGGGACCTTGTCGGGTTGAGTAGGGCCATATCAAGATCGCGTTGACCTCATAAAGCTTTCCAACCCCGATGGACACAGTTTTGTCCGACAATTCCGTCGAGTCTACAGGCATGGCAACCCATTTGGCCTCGTCGCCGAACATGCATATTTTCAACTTGTACATCGGAGCCCCTTTGACTCTCCTCATCAACTATTCCCTCTTCCAGTACCTTGCTGTCACGTACTTTGCCCGTCGGCGTCAGTGGCGCGTTAAAAGTTTGATCTGCAGCGCTTTCCTAGGATTTGCAGTCCTAATACCGTTTGCTAGCTCCGACGAAAAGTTCGTCGACAGCATGAATGACGTATCGGAAATATGCTCCGTCTTAACCTTTCTCGCCCAGGTTACCATCATAGGCCATGATGTCCTTCGTCGAGTAAAAGTCTCGTCGCTGCGCTACTTGACATATGCAGCAGAAGCGCTCGTGGCTTTCAGTTGGATTGTCGTCATATTCAACTTTGTGGAGCTATCATTGATGGATGGACATGCGATGAGCTTTTTAATCGAGCTGGATAACATTCTGGAGTGCGCAAGCTTGGCATTTGTCGTCTTCTTCCGATTTTACTATCTTTCGCTGAGTAAAAATGGCTGGTTGCAAATGGCAAAAGGGCGAAAACTCGAAATTTTCCTCTATGTGCTGTTCATGACCCACGAGTATCCTTTCATGATTCTTACAGCAGCAACGGGAGATAGCTGGGAATTTGTCCAAGCGCTGTACATGCGAGTGACTATGGCATTGTGCCTCATACTTACCGTCCGTGACAAGCTGCGAGGAAGGTCAAGATTTACAAACGCATCTACAAGGTCAGGTGCAAACTCGAAAGCATCCTCAGCCGCATATGGCCCGAAATTGACCGCTACAACGGTCGACTACAGTCCTGCAGCCATTGTACCAACTAGGTGACTGTAGAATGTAACGATAGCTTCATGTCGTGGCGAGTAGGAACGCGGAGACGAAGAGTACAAATTTATTCATTCACATCTAAAATATTTTGTTTACGAATAGTTATATGTTTTTCATTTATATTAGGGGGACTCAAAGTTTGTAGATCGCGTTGAAGTTATCCGTAGACTGTGTCCACGCTTATTTTCACCGATCTGCAGCATTATCAGACCTTTTGGATTATCAATATCCGAGATTTCTATATAGCTACCTCCGGAGGTAGCTGCTTTGGATTATAAGACGAAAAAATATAAAAATTGGACGATCAGACATTAGTGCTCAAGTCATGAACTTACAATTCGCTACTGTTGTAACGCCGACCTCAGATATACTTTTATGTTAGTTTATTTTTTGAAGTTATGCCAGCTAACTATACCGAACGCCGCTGCTCCACTCGACAAATATGCAGAGCAGTACGACGACTACCTTGTGGTAGGGCCCATTTGATGTACTGCACTGATGCAGTGGAAAGCTACTTCTCCATCGTCTGTTCGTCCAGGATGACACAGAGGAAGACGACGAGTGCGAGGTCGAAGCCTGGCACAACGCTTACATAGTATTCTTCTTGATTGTCCAATTCCTGCTCGCCGTATCGTCTTGACACTTCTGCAACTATTGTTCGACGCCCGTGCTCTCCGCGCTTTAACCAGATCTTGGCACTGCGTTTGCGCCAGTTACCAACGATTCCTATTCGGCACGGCTCACCAGAAATGGACTCAACAAAGTGAACGTGCAGTCGGACACCATGCAACCGATGATTGCGCACAGCGATTTGGAAGAGAGCATTTTCTGATCGGTCGCGACGATAAACAAAGTACCGAGGAGCAGAAGCTAGAAGATCCTCCCGTAGACTGGCGATGAAAGCGTCGTCCCTCGCATCGAGCAAAGATTTTTTGTCGCCAGTGGTAAAGACTCGACCAGCCACCTTAAACCGGTCCAATTGAGTGTTCACATCTTTGATAACGAAATCGTCGCCTGAGTACGAGTGGAAACGATCTCGCATGTGGAGCGTAGCAGCACGAGTCTGGCAATATCTTTCATGCACGGCCGCCGTGCGGTACTGTTGACTAGGCTCTACGACCGTCGACACTTTGCACCCCATTCTTACAGACCGCAAATGAAAGTAGAGAGTGCTCGTGGACTGGATGAGGAGTGTATTGTGTCGACTTACGTGGTTGAAATATTTAAGCGAGAGAGAGAAGAACGCTCAAAGAGTGACTATGTACGAGAAGGTGCAATGGCTGATCACAAATCGATTACTTTTGGATGGCAAGGGGCTTGCGCCATCGCGGAGGACGAAAGTCTCCGACCTCACGAGCCGAAGGAGCCGGAATCCCTTCAGAAGTTGATTGACGCTTTGTGTCTGTAGTTGCAAGTGGTATACAGAGTCTTTGTATTGCTAGGTCAAGTACCCATCTGACATGGTTCGTGTTTTGGCGAGATTAGTTTCTCATTGACCTGAGTTGATCGAGTACGTGGGAAGCTAAGACCATCGGTTTAATAGGAAGCCTTTGACTTGGATGGACAGATGCGATGTGCGTGCTTTCGAATGAGTGTTGTGTCTTAATAATTGGACCGAACGGATTGCTTTCAGATACCGATCTTGTCGCGGGAAGGATAGGGGTGAAGCCCTCTGTTGACGTCATAGAAGATAATTTGTTTTCCTCTTTTGGCCTTCTTTAAGCTGTTGCGAGCTCTCTTTCTCTGCGCACACCTTGACCAGCGCATGCATTTTCGTCTGCTACCTTTGAAAGTGCAAGCGCTAAAATCCATTGCGCAAATCTGGCCGCTTGAGACTCTTTTCTTCCCAGCTCGTTAATTCTTTTCTTAGCCAGCTGGCGACGCTTCTGATCTCGTCTTGCATACAAATTTTAAGATAAATTATCAGCCCAACTCGGTCTTAAATCCACAATCAATCACCAACCAAGCTCGCTCCCCTCTTCCAACATCCTTCTTTTCTTCTCGCGAGGCGGCAGCTGCGCGATAAACCCCTTCATCTTATAGTAGCGCACCTCTCGTCGTGTCGCACCCCTTCCAGCTCGTCAATTGAGATCGAATATGAGCTCCCATCAGAGCAATCCTCAGCAGCCATACGCCGCGTACCACGGCTACTCGAACGACCTCCCACTGGCCGAGCCGCCCAGACCCAACTACGGCGACGTCTTGGCGAACTCGACCCCCGCCGGCGCCTCCAGCAACCCGCTCGACATATCCTATTCTACGATTTCCCCTCGAAACGAATCCGCCACGGCCTACCCCATGCACATCAAGCTAAACCTTATCGACCAGACGCCGTCGTTTAGGTATGCGATCCGTTCGATCAACTAAAAGCTACATGCTATACATTCGACTAGTCCAAAGGAACTGTCGTTATCAGGTACCTATAAACTAACTACAATTTGTCTATAGCAGCGAATCCTCCTGCGAGAGTCCGTTCCCGATGACCCCGACGACGCCTCGGACGCCGAACGACTCCTTCTCGGGAAACTGCAACGACCTATCTAAGAAACAGCGACACAATCTTCGAGAACAACGTCGGATATTGCGCATCAGTAAGCAGTTCGAAATGCTACGCCAAAAGCTGGAGGTCGCAGGGTACTCGCTGTCGAAGAAGGACAAGTACAGCGTCCTGCAAGCCACGCTCGAGTACCTCACGACGCTAGAAAACCAGCAAAAGGATGCTGGTACGTTGAAGTCCGAACAGCCTTCCTCGGATGACCTGTCGACCCAGTCGACTTCGACGCCCATGCAGCCACCACCACTGCACAAGGGCACTCCGTCGTCCAACACGACGATCGGGATTCCATACATGATCGACAACCTTCCGTCGCCCGTTCCGTCGCTCGCGAACAACTTCCCCCTGGACTTTGCCTCCTTCCCACCTCTTCCGAGCGAATCGTCTCCGCGGATGGACACCATCGACGGGTCCAGCGCGACGTACCGTGACGCCTTTACGAACGGGAGCATGCCGAGTCTCGTGGCCAAGTTGGATGGAACGATTTTAGAAGCGAATATGCTGTTTTTGGAATTGTGTGGCAAGAACTTGGAGGAAGTTCGACTGCACAGCCTCTACACGATGTGCACGTCGGACGATGCGCCCAAGATGTATGGCATCGTGAACAAGGTCTTGGCGTGTGAAGCAGCTTCGGCTCAGTGCAAGATGATGTGGCACCTCTCGCGCTCTGGCAGTCGAAAGGTATGTACTAGTGGTGATAAGAGGTAGATTGGAGACTAACGTTCATCTAGGTGTTTGTGTCTGTCGCGATGGTGTACGACGGACTGCATCGACCAGCCAACCTCCACTGCAGTCTACTTCCACTGTCGTAAGGACGATACGGGTGAGGCGTTATCAAGACGCCGCGTAGACTTCCTGCACACGATTATAAGTTTCTTCTTTTTTATATTGCGAAATGAATTTTGAATACATTTTATTCTTTCTTCGGACGGTCCATGAGACCCGTAGTAGCTCTCCATATTCCTGCAATCGCAAAGAATCCAGCACAGGATAGTAGCCACTGTCGCTGGTTGATCTCTCGACGAGGGAGCTGCCGACTCTGCAATTATGAATGAGGTGGCGAAAGGTGGGATTGACAAGGGGAGACGTACACTGTGCCAAAAGTAGCCAGAGACGCCTAGTAGAGAGATGGTGCCTGTGAGTCGGCATCTGTTATATATAGTCAGTGAGAAGGCTGCTGTGTCGATAAGGATGCGAGTGCTAGTACCCGAGACAGTCGTCCTCGTCCTGCGTGGTGCTTGCCATTTGTTGTGTGTATTTCTTACGAAATAAATTACGTAAAGTATTTGATCACCATTCGAAACACGATGCGAAGAGTGGTGCGACAGCGGCTTGTGCGCCTTCCTGTGGACGCATCTCGAGGACTTCAAGATCAAAAACATATCTACAAAGCATTTCAGGTCCACCCGAATGTATTCCGTCAAGCAAAAGCGCCATTATCCACGCGATCGAGCGATGACAAGCCGATTTTTGCCATTTCAGAGGCTTTTGTGACGGACGAGGAAGATCTAGAGGAACAGAATGGAGATGTGGCGGAGAATTTTGACTCGATGGATCAGTGGATCCAGAAAGATCGACCTGCAGAGTCTTCTCCATCGAATGGAGAACCAGCGCTAGAGAAACGATTGCAGCGGATGCGTGATGACATGGAGAAGAAAAAAGTGTGGATGCAAAAGCTCAAGAAAGAGGGCAAATACAGTGCCATCGTCCAAGCTGTGTACGACTGCTACGCGCCACTATACTCTGCCCATCCAGCTCTCGCGTCACACCACAAACTCGGCGATCGACTGACGAGACTGACCAGCGGACATGAACCGCAAAAGTACCAGCCCAAGCGCTACGATGACATGGCGACGCAGATGACGGAGCAGGAAGCCATGGCATTGTTGGTTCAGTCGCAGCAGGGCGAGATGGCTGTAGCTGTCGTTCGGCACCGACAAGACTTTGTCCGGACGCTGGACGGCGTCTTGCCAGCCCACAGCAGCGTCCTTCCGATCGAGCAAGAAGTGGACATTCGTCGTCACTTGCGTACGTTCTACTCTTTCGCTGTGAGTGCATTCCTAATGCACACGAACCCCGGCGTGGCACTCAAGTACTATGAGAAGTGTGTGTCTCAGGGCATCTTGCCCACTGCGTCAATGAACGCCACATACTTGAAAGCTCTGATCGATGTGAAGAATTATAAAAAAGCATTAAAGTTCGGTCGAAAAGTCAAGGAAGATGGCGCTGCGTCAAACATGTATTTCTATCGGCTGATGCTGAAAGTCGCTTCTATCTGCCAAAATACACAGGCAGCGTTGGATGCCGTGGAGGAGATGCGGATGCAGGGGTATCGTCTGCGACCGATGGACTACTGGAGTGCCGTCGCGGCGTTTGATACCAAGTACTACTTGCGTCTGAAAGACGATGCTGTGAAAGCAGACGGGTTGGAAGTGAATAAAGACGCGTACGAGGTACGAAAGGATCAGTACAGGCGTCTGGAGAAGAGGTTAGTACAGCGAGAGAATAATCCGGAGAAGTTTGAGAAGGAGGATGAGGCGACAGAGGCAGTGTTGCATCTGTATGATCAGATGCAGGAGGAGGAAGTGCCTTTGTCGGACGCAGCTCTCCTCCCTCGACTCTTGACTGCGTGTGTCCTCCTGAATGACTTGGATCGAGTGCCAGATATGATGGCATCTGCTGCTGAGCACATGGATCATGTGCCTCGTCAGGCCATTCGCATGGGTGTGAACGCGTACTTGTTTCGTCAAGAGCCGCAGGAAGCTATTGATCTTTTCTTGAAGAATGTCGACAATAGTGGGAAACCGCAGGAGTGGGGCATCGTCCTAGGAATGGTCGACTACCTTGTCGACGTCAAGGACGGCATACGACTCGTGTACTTGGTTCGAGGCGTGTCGGATCGAGGAGCTGCGAACCGATTCCAAGTACCGAAACTCCAGTCGCGAATCATCAACACGATTTGTGCCGACACGAGGTTGACGGATGAAATTGCGTGGCAAGCGCTGCTGGAAGTGGAGGATGCCATGCCCGTTCGACAAGTGCCGCAGCTGGTGAAGGAAGTGCTTGTGAATGCGACATCCTGCGGTCGATTAGAGATGGCCAAGACTGCTTTGAACGAACGAGATGTAGCCAAGGTCAAGAAGTTGCGTGTGAACTGGACGAAGAAGGTCATGAAGGCGATTGATGTCAGTGGAGACGGCGCATCTCTCGCCTATGACGCATTCGAAGCGACGGATATCAAATCAGGCGAGAGCAGAGAGGACGTGGAAGAGATTTGTCATGGGATGATCCTGGCATGTGGAAACCTGGGCGACGTAGAGCGGGCGCGAGACGTATATCGAACGTATCTGAAAGCAGGTCGTGTGCCATAGACTAGTTGGAAATAGACGAGGCGGTGCCATTGACATAGCGGTTGCCATGTGGCGAACAAAGTGGAGACGAGTGTCCGCTGTTCTTTGAGTTTGTATGGCATCCACCACCATGGATGGGCAGCAGGTGGCGGCGAGAGAGAATCGATGATCAGAGCTGATACACTTGAACTAGACTCATTTCCTCATTCGCTTGCAAGAGTACGCACGTGAACATGGTTCGTCTAAATGTCTTGATGGTCCTTGCTGTGGCACTATTGTCGGCGCTCTCGGTCGACAACGCGCATGCACTGGTAACGTCGGATACACAACCGCTTGTGCGTCGGGCACTCGAGTCCTCAGACAACTCGGGAAGCAGTGCCGGTGAGGAGGCGGGAGATGATGATGACGGACAGGACTTTACCATTCAAACCTTGCCACCAAGAGAGACGACGGAAGCGCCGGAAGAGTCTGTGGAAGACACTGGGTCCGATGACGGAGAGTCCGAATCTATGGAAGGATCTGCTGGATCTGTCGAATCGAGCGACAATGACAGTGGCTCGGATGCTGCAATGGCGTTAAATGTGCTGTCGACGGTGACTCTTGCAACCGTTTCAGCTGCTGCGTACGCGTTGCTATGAGCAAAGAGTGGAGCGTAAATGTGCTTCCTACTCGAAGAATAAAGGCACGGATGTATGTATGCAATAAACTCCCATTTAAGAACAACCGCTTACTTTACTTACAGGTTCATGAAAACCTCTTCTTTATCTAGCGAATTCATGTCCGTAGTTAGTGATTATCAGAAGTTGATCAAGAGTAATCGAGCACGATGGAAGTTCAATGGCATGCAGCAGTAGAACTATATCTGTTCGTCTCATGTCCAAGTGAAATCTGAAGCTTTGGACACTCGATATATGGTAATTAACGCTTATATAATCAATAAGTAGCTCCCAAATCTTCCGAGTTATGACTTATGAGTAGTCATCCTCAACCTTAATGTTCATGCTTTCACGTTGCAATGTCAAAGCCCCGTCCGAAAATAGTACTCGGTCGCACGCTACATCTCTTGAATAGTCATGTTCAAGACTTCACTCAGCATCAACATGCCAACACAATCCAATTCCCTCGTTCCAACGACTTTGTAGCTCCATCCATCCATCTCTATGACGATCCCAGTTGATGCTTTCGGCAGACTTCAAGGGTATATCGTGGTAGCCTCGAGGTCTAGATAGTGTGTTTCATCGCTATCGAATGAGGTTTCCAATATCCTTTCGGTATACTTCGTAGCTCTGGGCCTTGGCCAAATGTGTGTCTGTCGAGTCCCATGGAAGACGCTTGCTTGCAATTAAAGACGTGTTGGATCTAAATCGGGATGCACATGCGAATGAGTGCAACGAAACCCAAGTTTCCAGCCCGAGACTGCCAACGGTTTCAATCTTCAATGCTGTTTAGGATGTTTTAGCTAGGCCATCTCTTGGGTTTTGACATAGGGCAACTATAAAATGCAGCTAGAGTCGTTCAGAGAGCTAAAGGGGATGGAAACTCGATCGAGCCCAAAAGACCTTACGAAGCAGAAAGATGACGAGATAGGGTAGATCTTTATTCGTATCAGCAAGTGCATGAGAGAGATTGGGCACTGCGCGTGTTTGCAGTATGCTTACATGGACCAAAATCCACGAACTCACTCGTGTATGTCTAGTCTTGGTGCTTTGATGCAATCTCTCGTATCACTGGAAACACTCATTCAAGTAGACATACCTGGACATGAAGGCGGCCGAGGATGTGCATGTAGATTCCTCTTTTTGGACCACCAGCTAGATAGGAAGCTGCGGACATAACGCCTAAAAGACAAAACAGCACATACACACTCTCGTCGAAATGATCCTAATCGCTTCCACTGCTAAATTAATGCTTTACTATCTCCGGCCGCCACCAAGTTCATCGTCCTACTGCTCCTCGTCTCATAAAAAAGCGCCAGACAAAGCGCGGCTGCTACTCGGCGCTGGATTTGGACGGTCGACTGCACAGACAGCGCTTGCATAGATCCCTATCATCGAATTTCATCCTCTGCAAGTCGACCTTGTATGGATGAACGAGATGGATTCGCACCTGTAGGAGAAGTTCTGTATTCGAGTAGAAACGGATAGCATGAGATCAGTCCAGCCGCGGACGCAGTATGCTCGGACACGACTTACGTGGTTACCTATGCAGACATGGAGTGATGAGCCACGAGAAGTCCACTTACCTTTCCCTCCGAGACGTACCACAGTTGCAGCATTCCCAGTCGCCCTGTCGAATGATACATGCTCATCAGTCCTCTTGACAGCACGCTATCAAGGTAGTACGTACCGGCCACCAAGTCATGTGTGGAGGTGTTTCGCTCTGTTGTCGCTGCGTGCTGGTCTAAAGGCAATAGTTATGCATCTTCTGTTCGTATATTCAACTGAAGCATCGGACGTACTTCTTGAATTGGCACAGGAACGAACTCGGGTGACTCTGGATTCAGAAGCAGACGCAGACTGTCGTCCCACCCGCTCTTCAAGTCGGAAATCTCGTCGTCGTCCTCCTCTCTATGTACATCCGGTCAGGACTACGGCTTCCATCCTCACATCGAAAGCTACGAAAGACGCCTACATATCGTTCTTCCCCACATCCAAGACGGGGAGTGCATAGTACTTGCGACGAGGCTTCGACCGGACCTTCTCTTTCTTCTCAATCGTACTACTTTCCATGCCATTCTCGCCTTCCGATGGATGGTCTCCAGTCAATACGTCCTTCCAGGACTGCTGCTGCTCCAGATTCCACACCTCGCGCAGCCCCATCATCTCGTCCAGCTCTTCCGGGTCTACACTCCAGACGGACCTCTTTGCTTCCTTCTCGATGCAAGCGTCACCTTTCGCATGAAGGGAGGCAAACTCGCTTCCTCCTGATGACTTGAAAACCGACTTGTCTTTCTGGGTTTCCATCAGCCCATTGGGATTCGTGTTCTCTTTCTCCACTCTACATCCGCTTGAAGCTTGCGTGGCAGAAGAAGGTGGTGGTATGTGCTTCGGATGAGGGCGAAACGTCGATAGAGAAAGACGGGGCGGACGAAAGGCCGGAGGTCGAATGTTGGGCACAAAGTTTCCGCGAGGCAGTGGCGGAGGTGGTGATCTGAAACGTGGTGCGTTAGAGCTAAAGGGTGCATGTGGTGGCACAGGTCCATCGACGCGGCGTAGCGAGTGTGGTGTGCGAATATAGTAGTGGTTGGAAGAAGTCGACAGTTGACTGGTACTTTGATTTCCAGCGGAAGGTTGTGCTGCTGATAGCGTGGCCACTGCTGGTGCTCGGGACTGCCGAAGCGTATGCACGGGCATCATGCGAGGACGAGGAGCTCTGGGCG
>JAADVB010000200.1:0-36328 GCA_023334545.1 Salisapilia sapeloensis | reverse complement strand
TGGTACCGCTTCCGACATGAAGAAGACGTAGATGAGAACCGTCGTCGGAGCATCAGTCCTCCCGCCCGGAGGCTCAAAGAGGAAGAGGCATGAAGGACGTAGTATTGAATGAGTTATAAATAAGACAGATTATCTTTGCATCATCCATCTCGCGTGAAGTATTGTTGTCTCCTCTGTCCACGGGTCCAGCGACAATGTTGAGAAATGCAGAATGATATATTACTACCCGCGGGTATGCGACGTCGACGCTGTCTGAAAGCAAAAGACCGCATCTAGCATGTATGTATCGTGGTCCTACGTCACGGTAACCTTGTACTCACAGGCACACTGTTTTTGAAGATATTTCTCGTGCCATGTTGTTGCATTCAGGACTGTCACATTTTAGACAACTACACACGGGTGTACGAGCGGGGGAGGCAGTCGTCTTGCAAGTATTGCGAGGAGAATAAACATGTACTAATACTTTCGTTCAAGCTTTGTTAATTCGACCCGACCACATTGGTCAAATTGTTGGAGCTGAATTGCCTTCGACGTGCTCGTTTGAAGCTGTGCAATGTAGCTTGGTATAGACACGGCATCGGGAAAGAAGTGTATTAGTGGCAAATGCATTGGGAATATGCAACGAACGAATCGCTTTCTGAATGAAAAGGTTCTTGTAGAGTGCATGGATAGAAGGAAAATTGATCTCGATTAGAATACGCATAATCCTATACTTGAATTCAGCAGATCGCTATCCTGGTGTCAAGATTGGAAGTTTCGTTCCTACGTCCTTCGCACGGAGTGTCTGATGAAAGAACATGGACTCGGGGCTCGTACCATACTTTGCTTGCGTTTGAGAGCACTTTAGTAGGCCCTTGCCTCGCTTCTCCTCTACTCTGATCACAGCCCTTTCGCCTTCAAGAATCCGACTGTGGTAATCAACATTGTTCATTGCGACGGAAGCAAGTCTTCGACGATCTGTATACTCCTGTCGCTCCCGCTCAAATTGTGCATATTCTTCCATTCGGTTTATATGAGCCAGCAGCGCTCGAGACTTGGCTTCCATCCTTCGTTCGCGGCGCTCCTTATCATACTGATAGGACAATTTGTCTACTTCTACTAGTCGATTAGGAAGTTTAGTACGAGAAGGCACTATTCTTTCCGTACCAGGTGGACGTGGAGGTACACTTGGAGTTACCGTAGCGGGCCAGTTGGGTTGAGTAGACCCGTGGGTCGTTTTATGTGCATTTTGTTCGAGTAAGTCACTTGCCTGTCGCCTGACTCTTTCGATATATGTTTCTCGACGAAAAATAATGTCGTTCCCCGTATCTGTTGTCTCAGGAATGTTTAAGGAGCGAACAAACGATTTGTACGGTACATTGGCGCTATCGTCTGTCGCATGGATATTGTAGTTGGATAGCAGTGCACCTATCTCGCTTTCACGTAGACCTGTGTGGAAAAAATCGTGAGCGAGCAATCTATCTGAAGCGACATGCATTCACTTTGGGATAGTATCTAGTACCGAACTGCGCAGATCCAAGGGTTTTGGTAATCGCTTTACGTTGTATGTATCCGGTGCCGTGGAGATCCAGACCTGTAAAAGCGGCGTGCAAGACTGAAGAGCTGGAGCCGGCGCCGATGGGGCTGTGATACCAAGGTTCCGATTTGAACGACTTGCTTTCATGCTTTGGACGTATATTGCATTTAGCATGAGTAGTTGTTTGGAATAACTTTATTGAGAGAAGATAGTACTTGGTATCGTTGAATATTTGCGCCGAGTGTTGCTTTGATCTGTTCGATAGTCGTACAATCTTCACGAGGTCTCTGTATTGGCACCTCGGCACTTGAAGGTTGCTGGATGATAGGTAGAGACCATGGCTTGATGATATTCGGTTCTTCTACCGTGCTGGCCTGTGCCAAGGTCTGTTGGACCCGATACTGCGGCGACAGGTGTCCGTACGGCCGTTGATGCCGCTCCACGACACCATATTCACCGCGGTTCGTGCAACCGATGATCCCCGTTCGTTGCCGAGTAGGCATATTTTGTGGTAAGAAGAGCTTTGGAATGCCTTTTACGCGTCTGCACCAGAGGCCATGGTCCGACCGTTCTGACCCTTGAGGATCGATCTTGCTTCATGTCTTAGTCTGAAGTAGCATTGAAGTTGCGATAAACTTGTGTCCGGCATGACGGTTCGCGCTGAACCGACGATCTTGTTTGGGGTTTAACGAGAGACAGAAAAGTAGACTTATGTCCATCGTGAAGCCGTACACACGCATGCAATGGATCGCATTTATTTTATAGATCAATGGAAAAACGTCTTTTAGTGCATTGCGTTACGTTGATAGTTGAAGAAGTAGCATGTCAACTGATCAAATTAAGCCGTGCAGCTTCCTCCACGGCATCTTCTCGGCAAACATGACCGCTAGGGCATTGCCAACTCGTTCACTGACGTTCATAGCGTCGTGATCGTGGTGTTCGAGCCAAGTTACGCCGGCTGCCTCGCTGACGTGCCGTCACCTTGTAGTGACAACTCTCACCATTACCGTCCTCAGCTCTTGCCACACGATAGAATACTCAGACTAGGCCTGTCATCCCCGTTTCCCTACCTCCCTGCTGCCAGCGTACACCTTCCAAAGATACAATCGAGCAGACCGTCTGGACACCCCTCTTATCAGAGCCCTGATCGTCTGATCGCACTGCGTGAGCAATTTTACTCTTGTAGAAACTATGCATGGTCCACTCCCGCTCCTTGTTTCTTACAACGTGACGTCCAGGCCTTTAGGCAGTCCCTACTTGGCATTTCGAGTCGAAAAACACAGGCCAGGAACGCCGGTAGCACAGCACAAAGAGCATCAGCTTGCAACTGCTTATCTCTGTCGCAAACACCCAAAGGAATCAATAAAAGCGACGAGGTAGTATGAGTCAAAGTGGATTTAGCGATGGTAGTGGCCAAGGTCTTGACGTGAACGTCGAAATGCTTGTCCAGAGTACCCAGAACGCAGCTATTCGGCGCAGTGGCGCAGAGAAATTTCATGGATGGCTATGGAAACGATCAGGACGCTTTGCCAAGTGGCGGAATCAGCACTTTGTCCTCGAAGGCGCGCTCCTGACGTACTATGACACGTTCCCAACCGACCAATTTGTCGGCGATTCGTCTCTCACGCCTCAATCTGGCGACAAACTCTTCGCCTGCAGTGGAGAATCGACGGCAAAAGGAGCTTTACGAGTCGCACACATCGAGCGATCGCCGAAATCTAGAATTGCATTTAAAATCTACGGCGTGAGTGGCAAAGTCGTGGACGTCCGAGCGAAGAACGATCAAGTTTGCGAGCAATGGATTGAGCAATTGACCCAAGCAGCAACACTAGCCAAGCGACACGAGTCACTAAACGGTTCATCTACTAGCACCGCTTCCTCTACCGTATCTCTCAACCTGTCTGAACCAGAAATCGAAGTTCTTACGACTGTCTTGGACCGCAATGGCTGGTTAGAAGTGGGAGACAAGAAGGGAGGAGGCAGAAAACGTCGGTTTTGTGTCTTACAAGGCAACTTGTTCACGGTGTATGAAAGCGAAGACGCGTGGGCAGTACCTCTATCAAGAGGGTACGTCGCAGGCGCAGACGTCGTCGTGTCCGGTGGATGTGAATTCGAAGTGGATACAGTGTCTGGCAAATCACGAAAGTCATTGTACTTGAGAGCAAGGTCAGAAGACGAGATGCACATGTGGTTGGATACGATACAGAACGCATCCTGTTAAACTACGTGACGCAAATGCCGTCCGACACTACCGGTTTAGAACCTCTCGACAATGCTCGACGACTTTGCAGTCTTAGGACTCCCGCCTCGGAGATCTCCGTTTGCATTTTTGGCCAGCGCCGTGGATAGCGACACAGCGCGTATTTAACTTATTCGCCAAGCCTCCTCCTTCTACCTCTTTTCAAAATACATGTGACGTCCAGTTTTGGAATCAAATACGCTTTCTAGTAGATCAAACCTGCTTTGATCTATCAACTTGTTTTTCAATGTACACTTGTAATCTTTTATAGCTGAAGGCTTTCTATACGTCGCATGCAAGTAGAGATACTTTGAGGTATCTACTGAGATGGAGATTAAAGGGTGTAAAATAGTGGATTAACCTCTAAGACTTGATGTGAGACGAAGCTAAAACACACTGCGGATTTATATCGTAAAGAGCATCGCAAGTACCGATTTAGATCATGCTTCGCTCCGTGTATGATGATTCCGAGCCGCCACTTTCGATTGAGACACCGCCACCAGGTATGATCTTCTCCCATCGCTTGGCAGCATCCTTTATCATCTTTTTATCATTTACCACACGTATACTGACTTTCAATATGACTTTGTCTCTGCCAGCACCCTCGATCCACCTCGACCTGGAATTCCGGCACGTGGATACTGTCCTAGCTGTTTTCTATGGAGGGGCTTGCTTCTTTGCTTTCTGGGCGTTTGCAAAGCACATGTGTTCTTCCCAAAGGCAGCCACCAACGCTTGGATTTTATCTCTTATTAGGTCTCTGTGCCTTCATTCGCGTCGTCTGGTTCTCCACCCCTTATGGTGTTCTCTCCGTCCTAGTAGAACCAGAGAGGCTGCATAAAGGAGACAACGGATGGGGCCAATTCCTTGTATCCGAAATCGTCGAAAGACTAGGGTCCATCTTATTATACAGCGTCTTCATGCTTATCGTCGTCTTCTGGGCCGACATGCTGCGTCGACTATTCACACATGAAACTTCCAAAGCTCCTCGGCCGATGCGTCTATTCGGTCTCTTGGTGCTGCTTCTAGTAAGTCTCCAAGCGATTGGTGTCGGCATCTTTTTATGCCAGCGAGCTGATTCGTATTGGCTCATGATGTACAATGACACGGTCCTCGGCATCGTTTCTTTACTAAGTCTTGCAGCTGTGCTCGTGTATAGCTATCGGATGAAAACGGTGCTCCAAGCGTTTTTGGAAGTGAGTCAAATCGATACGACGGATCGAATTAAAGCTGTGAACTGGGCAACGACGATCGGAGCTGCTTTCCTCATCACCCATAGCATCTTCCTAGGCTATTCGCTCATCAGTCTCGCAAAGTTCCATCAAGCAGGAGCAGGTATTTCGAGTAAATGGTGGTGGCTATTCGTCGCGAGTAAGCACGTGGTGGAAGTTGTTGTCCTCTATTTCCTTTTGTATACGCTATGGGGCGATAGTCGCGATGAAGCGGAGAGTAAGGATGGTTATGAACCCATACCTGATGGATTGACAGACGATGAAGTACCGAGGACGTCTGGATCCATGAGCAGCACGCCGCGAAGGCATTAGGAAGAGGTAGTTTATGAAGGATTTTGATATGGGAAATGGACAAGTCAACTTTGGTCTAGATTATATTTTTGTCATAGTTAGAGATGGATGTGGTACAAATGGACTGTTCGCTTGCTTATACAATACTTGATATCATAGATTAAATACCTACAGAAAGCTCTCCCTGCTTACCTGCAGACATTGTTAGATAATCTTATACTTTCATAGATACAAGCTATATTCTACTATATGCTCTCCAACGCTATAGGTACAAACATAGGAGAAGAGTTCAAGCCGGAACACCTGGGACAAGCTACATCTTTGGGAGTTACGTTCCAGTTATAAAATCTTCGTTTCGAGATGCTTTAGATACATTTTGTAGAAGGGCGCAAAGCAACGGTGACTTCAAACTGGCGCCATCTTGATATCAACTGGAAGGAATTGAACTGCTAATACTGTCCTTCCGGGGATAATAAAGAGCTACTATACGAGTCATTATCTTTCTCGTAGGCAAGTACAAGTAACATTTGCGTTCATATCAGTATGGCTAAGCGTTAGCGATTTCTAATGATGGTAACTTGGCGCATAAGATACTATAAACCCTTGACGATCTACTTTTCGCCTCCCCTAACTAGATTTACTCGAAGCTCGAGAGTTCGGTTTGACGAGGCGCGTATACAGATTGGTCCTTAAGCTGGCGAAGGGTCAGATCCTTATGACTGCGCTTTACTGAAACTTTTCATCCTTTCGCGTAGAAGGTTTCAACTTCTCATGGGTCTTCATAATAGCAATCAATTCCCATTCTCCAAAGGTCCTTCATCACCACACCAGGATACTGAGACTGCAAGCTTACCTGCCATGGGTCAATCGGTTTCCTACCCCATATTACTCTTTAGCGCAGTTTTCCTTCGAAATGTGCTAAGCCAAAGCCAAAATTGTCATGCAAGTCAGGAGGAGTCTATCACCGACGCCCTTGTCAAGTATGAAGGATATGGGTCTGATGAAGCAGTTTGTGTGGATTATACCACTTTAAACTTTGAGTGCTCTGTGTCATGCGCTAAAATTTACGATTTATTTTATCGAGGCTTGGATAGCTGCACGTACAACTTAGAGGAATTTACAGAGATTGATGTGTCCATGCTTCATGGCTTCTACCTAGAGTCATGCAACCATTATTTGACTAGCGGAGAGCTTCCAGACTTCACAAGTTCAAATGGTAATGACTTTATATTTTGTATGTATATTATCGTTTTCATTTGTTTTCATAGTAGCATATTGGATCGACTTTATATTTCCTGGCCACGAGGATATACCTCTCAATGCATATGGGGCCATGATAGTTCCGTTAGACTCATCTGGAGCTTCTTTGATAATTTCGCATTCAGGAATATCCTCAGCGGCTTCTGAAAGTGAACTAGATGGTAATTCTGGAATCGACGAAGATAAAAGTGATGTAACAGACTTAAATTTGTCCAGCTCTTCAGGAGCTTTCAATGACTTCGCAACTGACAACTCTGTACAAAATCCATCGAGCTTTTCAAAAGGTTATGACACTTCATCAATTGGCAGTGTTGCAAACGATCGAGGTGAAGACGATGAAGTCAGTACATTTTTCATCGTGATTCCAGTCGTTGTAGTTCTTCTTATTTTAGCTGGCGTGGTGTATTGGTGGTTACGTCGACGCAAGTCAGCTTCGACCGCAAAACTTGAGGATGGGTACTTAGATGGTGGAGTAACGACAAACACCGAGACAGTAACCCAGCCTGTGCCTTCATCCAATATTGGCGTCTTAGTCAAAGACTCGAACATCTACGACCTCTGGAGCGACAGAGAGCTCATCGACAAAAAGTTAAATTATGCAGAAATCCAGGACAAAAAGATTCTTGGGTCCGGAGCTTTTGGAGTTGTCTGGCTCGTGTCGTATTACAACACATACTACGCATCCAAAAGGCTAGTTCGAAAAGCCGTAGATCCAGCAGTATTCGAAAAGTTCGTTGATGAAGTAAAGCTTGTGGCCAAGATCGAGCATTCGAACGTCATTGAGTGTATTGGTGTGGCATGGACGATGAAATCTAACTTTCAGGCCCTCTTCGAATACATGCCCAATGGTGATTTGCGAGAGTATCTACAGCGCTCGACGGTGCCGCACCATTGGACCAACGAGAAGCTTTGTATCGCTATTGACATTGCCGAAGCACTCGTGTATGTTCAGTCCTTCGACCGTCCGATCGTCCATCGTGACCTCAAGTCTCGCAACGTTCTTCTGTCAGAAGAGATGGTGGCAAAAGTGAGTGACTTTGGCTCCGCTCGGCTCATGTCGGACAACAACACCATGACCACCCAGGCCGTTGGAACTGCTCGGGTATGTGTAGCAATCTTATATTCATTTCTTTATATGTACATATATTTCTTTATATTTACTAACGATTACTTTATTTATGTCGTAGTGGCTAGCACCAGAAGTAGTGGCCGGTGAGTTTTACGACCATACTTGTGATTCTTACTCGTTTGGTGCCATCCTGACCGAGTTGGATACACATAAGCTACCTCTACATGATGCAACGGATACAAAAGGCAAGAAACTCCCAGACTTTGCGCTCATGCACCGCGTTGCAAGTGGTGTTATCAAGCCTAGTGTCTCCGAGGACTGTCCACGTGCAATGCGGAGGCTTGTAGATAAGTGCCTGAATTTCGAACCGAAAGAACGACCGACAGCAGTACAGATTGCCTTTGCATTACGCAAAATGCTAAAAGATGGTAGTATCTTGGAAAAGTGATCGTAACTGAATTAAACTTTCTAGCGGTTGCTGTCTAGAGTAAGTACTTGATGATCGAATCACTGACTTATAATAACTAATCACATTGAGCCACTGAGTTTCCATGCTTGGTGTAGAACAATATATGTTAGGCAGATACTTTAAAGGAAGTCGGTTCAGCAATCGGCTTTTACAGCAACCAAAGTTTCAATAAAGTAGCATATGTGGTTTTCTAGTAGATCAATATTGTTCGGCGGGAGATATTAAAAGAAATAAAGCTTCAAATGTGCAAATCGAGTTGGCAAAGTATAGAATTCATAGCTTAAATTGATGATCGTTAGACGAGTGGGTCGGATTCAAGATTAATTTATGCTTTTTCGGCACTTGGAAGTGGCTCCGAAAGATTGTTATCCGCGATAGTGTCGCTGTTGTGACGCTCCCCTTGCGTGCGCTTCTTGCTTCGGCATCAATACAAGATGAAACCAGCCACGGTGATGACGACAACGGGGATTGGAACGACAATCGCAGTGATAGTTCCACCCGACATACCTCCTCCTAGTACGCATACTTCGTACGGGGTACCCTCAATATCCTCGACGTGACCGTCATCACAATGGGAATTAGTGGCTAGCCACTCTTCACTGATGACTACGTTCGCCTTTTTCAATATCTCGAAGAGTTCGGGTGTCACGGTTCGGTTGTAGCCGAGACTACCCGTGATACTTCTATAGCATCCATCCGAATAGGCCTGTTAGTTTATATTTATACAAGTGCGTTAAAGAATCGTACAGTGTATCGAGGTTCTTTGCCGTGCTAAGAGCTTGCGATAAATCCTAGATCACGTATGCTAAGTTTCTGTGGTAACTTATTTGCATGAGCTATCGAATTCAATAGCAGACGTACCATAGTTTGTACGTTGCGACTGCTCTCTAGATTTAAATCCCGTGAGATGTCAAGGAACATATCATGATTCACGTCGCTGTTTTGCATGAAAATAATTAGTTTCCTCACGTACTTCTTAGGTAAATACTCTGAAGAGGCCTTACATGGTGCGGGCATTCCGCAAGTAGTCTTCCTTCGGAAAATAGCTTGCCATGCTGTGCGTCAGCGTAAAGCTTTGTATGTCTTTATCTGCTAGAGCTTGCTTCCAGTTGGGCATGAACTTGTATACATCCAAATTCCCGGTGAAAATCGAAGACGGTCGAAAGAAATGGTCTTGAGATTCTTTCCCAATGCGATTTTTCATTCGTAATAGTTATGGTTGTTTGCGGGAAAGAATATTCTGTCGGATGGAAAGCCACCTTGCTACAGGGTTGATCATTAGTACCATCTCTAGGTACCTATAAAAGTGGAGATACACATACAGCGTGTCGATATGATCCGGAATTCGAACATCTACGCCCCTAGCAAAAGTTTGAGGAACCCATGGTGTAGTTGGAACGTCTGAATCGGTAAAGTTTGCTCCGAGAATAGGCAATTCGAAAGTGGAGCTATTGGAGTTGAAGAGATGGAAACATTGGTATACGCAACCAGTCTTGTCTGGAGAGCGGCACTCTTCCGGCGCGTCGGATGCATTCTTGCACCAATCCTTATCGGTGTTATCTCTACATCCAAACGGGAAAGAGTTTTTATTTTCATCGTGAATGGCGCATGCATCATAGCCATCACATTGGCCATTGCAGTCGGACATAAGCGTTCTGGTTTTAAAGTTGCAGTCAGAAGTGACAGCAATGAATAGGCAGATAGTAGCCAAAGTAGTCAATTTTCCGCTCAAGCTCATTCTGCTTATGTCGTAGTCAGTGAAATTGCGAGTGAACAGATATTCACCTTCTCAGGGTAAGCTGACTAAAAAAACTGTGCTGATGTGCACGTGTTGACTTATTTACAACGGAGAGTTACCAAGAATCCAGTGATATTAATAACGCTCCAATACTTCGTGTGTATGCAGTTCATCTGAAACCTTTGCATCTTTCTACAGCCCACACATAGTATCGGATGCGAAACACACATGTATACTTCAACTTTGTCCTTGTGACCGCAAAGGTCGCGGCATAAAATTTGATGTCGACTGACCTACAAGTCCATCTCAAATGCTGTTATATGGATCGCGTTTGCCGAAAGTATATTATTACAAGCGAGTAAGAGTGTTTGCGAGCTTTAAATGATGTGAAAATGCCCGAAGAAAGCGTCTTTGGTTATGCCTCGATCTAATACTAAAAGATAAAGAAAAGTAAAGTATAGTTTTATCTATAAAATTAATTAAAAGGATTAGGTTTAATACAATCCATCACTTTGGATAGACAAATCTAGTCCACAATTTCGTGATGACCGAAACCCATCACTCTTGGTAGACAAATTCAGTCCACGATGCTGTGATATCCAAAATTTACCAAGCGTAAATGCAAGTCAAGGTAGAAACTATCGTAGCTCAGGTTTATTTGCGAACTTTTGTGCTCCTAACAGTATCAGACCGGCTACAACCGCGAGCCACCGCTCGTGCTTGTACTCAATACGGACTATGTCCATGCTTTCACACTAGACTCGTGTGCAGTCATTTATGAAAGAGTCTTATGTATGATAGACGTCGATAGCAATGCAAATTATCCTGATAGTGGGAAGAATCTTGTTCCTGGATAACCTTCGAGTCTCCATGGGCAGTACTTTCTTAATGTCTTTATGGATAGCGCGGTCTCAGAGGAAGAGAGCCATTGAAGCACTGGCTTCTGAAGCGCAGAGCATGTTGTGCAAGAAATCAATTTGGTCATTATCATGTGTCATAGTGTCCTCCGAAGAAAGCCGTGCTGGTGTGCATTGCAACAACACCCAGTACATGGAATCTATCCCACAACACTTACCGGTATGACGATGCTCTCGACATCACCGTATGACCTGCATCTTTACATGCTACAAGGAGTATTTTCAAAGTCCAGAGTACTTGTATTGATTTTTCTACTCTGCCAATCGACTACCACACTTGCTCAGGCCATTTAGCGCTGCCACTCGGTAGGCCTCTGCGAGCGTCGGGTAGTTAAAGACCGTGTGTCGGAAGTACTCGAGATCCCCACCCATGGTCATAACGACCTGGCCAATATGAATAATCTCCGTCGCACCTTCTCCAATAGCATGAACACCAAGGAGCTTAAGCGTCTTGGGGCAGAAGAGGATCTTCAAGAAACCAGCGACGCCTCCGAGCATCTGTCCCTTGGCCAACTCCTCATATCTCGCCATTCCGACTTCGTACGAGATACCTTCACTCGTCAACTGCTGCTCGTTCTTGCCGATCATACTGATCTCCGGCACCGTATAGATACCGAAGGGGAAGATCTCACCCGAACGCATGCGCGTGCGTTGGTAGTCCGGGTCGTTCGTTGCGCCCTGCTCCTCTCTCTTCTTGTTTGTCGGCAGAGACGTCCGCATGTGGATGGACGCCAGTCGTCCTTGCTCCATGGACGTCGACGCGAGGGCAGGGAAGCCGATGCAGTCTCCAGCAGCATAAATGTGCGGCACGGCCGTCTGGAAGTTGTCATCGGCTTGGATAAGTCCTCGCTTATCCGTCTCCAATCCAACGGCTTCGAGGTTCAAGCCCTTTGTGTTACCCTGTCGACCTAGCGTGTACAAGAGACCGTCGCCCACGACCGTCTTGCCACTATTTAACTCGACGTATACTTCTTTTCCTTCCTTTCGTACACTCTTAATCACTTCGTTCGTCAAGAAACGAGCGCCCATTTGACGCATGGCGTAGCAGAGCGACTCGGACACTTCTTTGTCCGCCATGTCGAGGATCTCTTTACGCGGATCCACGACCGTCACTTCCGTGCCAGGGATGATGTTCAGCATGGAAGCGTACTCCATGCCGACGACACCAGCGCCGGCGACGATCAAACGCTTGGGTGCGGTCTTGACGCGGCCCCAGAGGATCTGGTCACTGTCAAAGATAGTCTCGCCGTCGAACGGGATGTCCTCGCGACGAGCAGGGTGGGTCCCGACACAGATGAGGAACTTGTCGGCCGTCAGCACGCGCTTGCAGACGTCTGCGTTGTGATGACGCTTCCCGTCCGTCGGTTCCGCGGCGCTGTGCTCGTCGTTGGAGAAGACACCGATCGTGTTGTTCTCATCCGACGGGAGGAAGCGAGCGCTGCCAGTCACGAGCTCCACGTTGTTGCGAAGGAGCTGGTGACGAATGACATCGAGCTCGGCGTCTTCCACCTTCTTCACGCGCTGGAGGATGTCTTCGATGCCGAAGCGATGAAACGGAGCGGACTGGCCGCGGTAAAAGTTCCGGTGGCGATGGGCCGTGAAGTGGAGGATAGCTTCACGGAAGGTCTATCAGAGCAGGTGAGACGAGGACGGATCGATAGATAGTAAGTAAAAGTACTTTGGAAGGGATGGTGCCGGTGTGGGCGCAGACACCTCCGATCATATCTCGCTTGTCAACGAGTGCAACGGACTTGCCGTGCTTGGCATGGTCAATCGCACACTTTTGGCCAGCCGGCCCGGATCCGATGACGATGAGATCGAAATGCTCACTCGCCTTCATCTTCTCTTCGATGGACGCATCGACATGAGAAGGTACCGAGTATCGAGCAATCGATGTGTTCCGGACAGACTGTAGCGGTCGAGCAGATCGCTGGGTAATTCGCCGAAGAAGAGCCATTGGAAAAGTGTATTAATGTCGGTGGTGAGGGTCTGTCGATCTACGATGTTTATTAGTTTCATGCTGGCATCGAGTCGATTGGGAGATAGAAGAGGGGTTATAAGATCGATATGGTTTATATATGTATGTTGGGTAGGAAGGATGTAGAGGTAGACGAGTATGGAACGTACGAGGGTAGATAACGTGCCAAACGCTTAACGCTTCGTAGCCGCTCGTCGAATCTGAAGTCGAAGAGATCGAGTTTGACAGGGAACGAGTGGGTTTTTAACGAAGACGATTGGTGGAAATGCTGCGTCTGGTTGGCAGGACGATTTGTCACTGCATGTTGATTGCCAAGAAAGCTCTTCGTGCATACGTTCGAATAGGTCGCAGAGACTTGCCTTGGGCATGTGTCACGTACAACGGATGGAGGATCGCTTTATCCATCATCGCTCCGAGAGCACACGAGTAATCGCCGTGTTAAATTGCAGCCAATCAGGGACCGGATACTCTCACATACTGTAGGCAAGTGTAGCGGCGCCGATCGCGTCGAGATACGCAATGCCAGTTCCTGCTCGGCAGGTAGATAAGAAGGGGGTACCTGGTGCTAGCGGATACTTTTACTTGACTCCATTACATTTCTCACTTGACAGTCTGCATAAATCGAAAGAAAAAATACTCTCCAAGTGATTGTCACTCCTTTGCGTCGTACGTAGCACCCAGTATCAGATCCCAAGCAGCCATATGCAAGCGAGTTCGGCTCGAACGACTGCGAGGCGGACGGCAGCAGCGTACCGGCCGAACGGACGCAAGTCCCAATCGTCCGAGTCAGGGGATGAAGCCTCCAGTGCAAGCACCTCTATTTTTGCCACGAGTGCCGCTAGCGAGGACGGTTCTTGGCAGCTCCTCCATGCACCGTCTTCCCCTACGGATCGTCACATTCGGAAGCGAAAAGGTTCGATCGACAAAGTGAATCCGTTCATCGGATACTTTCAACTCGAGCGGCTGTCGCCGGCCCAATCGCTCTTATCTGTGCCGCGGTCGCATCCGATGGAAAGTCTACATGACTGCTTTGAAGCGTCTTCACTGCGGAAGAGTGTGTCGTGTGCTAGCAAACTCAACTCATTTCCTCGATACCTCGAGCTTGTAGACAGTAGTCAAGAAGAGATAGTAGATAATGAGCTCTCGATCGTTCCATCCGTTTCATCCACCGCCGACGGTGCTGCTTCGTCCTCTCGTTTCCAGCAGGACTTTGACGTCCTCGGGTCACTTGGTAGTGGTGGCCAGGGACGTGTGCTAAAGGTAAGGAGCAAAGTTGACGGTTGTTTGTATGCTGTCAAGGAAGTGGAGCTGGATACTGCTCTGGACGTACAGATCATGCGGGAGGTCAAGGTCATGGCCGCATTGCCTGCCCATGCCAACGTAGTTCGCTACCATACTGCATGGACAGAAGTGCATGACAATATACAACAAGACCATGCACCCGCGTCCGACGAGATGTCCGAAGACTCGTTTATACATTCGAATCAATCGAACGTCCTCCAAGCACTGGATGCTCGTCCTGTCACTCCGAAAGACTCTTTCAACGCCTTTGACTTTGACGATGAACCGATGAATGAACTAACGACAGTCAGTGAGGAACCTCACCACACTCCAAGTCGCAAACGGACGTTGTACATCCAAATGGAACTTTGTGGCGTCTCCAACTCCCTATCACATCACGATTCCTTTCGTTCCTTTGTCCATCGCTTCGCTTCAACCGAAAAACAGTCAAGTCGATTGGACGTACCATCTACTCTTACTACCTGGCTACGTACTTCTGTCGATGCAAGAGCATCCGGTAGTCGTGAAAAGCATGAAGAAGGTTTAAAACTCTTTCTCGGCGTCGTGCGTGGTGTCGAACACCTGCATGCGCACGGCGTCATCCATCGAGACTTGAAACCAGACAACATCTTCCTGCATAACAATCTAGCAAAAGTAGGTGACTTTGGTCTTTCCAAGTCTCTTTCGAGCTCCATTGGCGTCCGATCACCAGTATCGTCCTCCTATGACGACCATACCACCGCCCTTGGAACACTGACGTACGCATCCCCAGAGCAGCTCGGGCATCGTATACAAAGAGCACGAGGGACTGCCGAGTGTGTGAAAAGCACCAAGTACTCTTACAAGTCGGATATTTTCGCTCTGGGTATCATCCTCCTGGAACTCTGCTGTCCATTCTCGACGATGATGGAGCGATCTCAAGTCCTTACGGCCGTTCGTCATGGTTTCATCGCACCGGAAGTCGCAAAGACGTATCCGGAGGAAGCCTACTTGATCGCTCAGATGACATCGGTGGATCCAAGTGAAAGACCGAATAGTGCACAAGTGTCCGAAGCGATCAGACGTCTGCTCCGAGGTCCTGAAATGACTGTCCTGGATGATCTTCGAGACGTTCATAAAGTTTGTTTCCTTTTTTCTTTTTTCTGATAAAGTATACTCATGACATAAGTAGAGAATGGTACTTGCCGTGCGTCAACTAAAAGGAGGGAACACAGCACAGATACGATCGAGACTGGAATCACTCGTGGCAGAACTGAATGAAAGTATTGGACAGGTGGAGACAAGTACGATGTAAAGCATAGTGAGCAAGTAGCGATGTTTAAAGAAGAATACATTGATTTATGGATTACTTGGTAAGACGTTGAAGAAATGGTACTCGCCATGCTGGTCGTAGATACCGACAGTCGTGTTACAGTCGGAGCATGTGACACCGAAGTACTCGTCTTCATCCAACATGATCGTCGAGTGTCGATTCGCCGTGTCTTGCTGTCGAGTGGAGTAATGGCGACTACTTAGTGACGATTGCTCTCCACTATCCAGTGTAAAGACTTCATCTTTCTTCACTCGACAATTCATGCCTACTGGAGAGGTGTATTGGCCAGAGTACTTGGGGTGGCGCTTGCATTCCATCGAGACTGTGAGGAAGCAGCATGGGCAGCAGAGAATGGCATCCGTCGTCTTACCCTGGTCGGAGCGAAGATTCGACTGAACCCACTGCTCGTTCCTATCGTCCTGGCGGTCATCGTACAATGGATCAACATCTTCTTCTGGGAGCGTCTGATGAGACGCAAAGGATGCACGACTGTGCTTCTCCGGTCCATGTCCCTCCACCTTGCCACTCGTTGGAGCCGGTGATGTGACGTTGAGTGCTGATTGTTGGCCGATGTATCGGAATGGGGCATCCATAGGAGCATTGTGATCGTTTGGTGTGATGGAAATAGAGTCTAACGCTTCCTCCAGCTCTATTTTGCGATTCGTATGCGCTTGTAAAGCTGCAGAGGAAAGTTTCGGGGAGCTCTCTATTGGAGCATATTGGACCGAATTGTCAGTGTAGTTGGATGAAATTGCATGAGCCATGTCACTTAGAGGCTTCAGGACTTGTGATTTTGCAGATCGAGATGCTGATGCATTCGATAGATGCGTCATGCTGGACTCGGAGCTGCTATAATCACTCATAGGCTGTGCTTGCTCCACTGATTGTGGCTCGTCTTCATCAATACCTTCTTCATCACTCGGTATGAAGTCATAGTAGTCATCTGCACTGGTCTGGAAAAACGGATCGCCTTTTAATCGTCCTCCAAGCCTCTCCATCACCTTCGATTCTCTTGGACGCGGATAGCTGGTCACTTTTGTTGACCCCGTTACGAACGTCATGCTGCCATGTTAACATCTGTTGATCTTCAAGTTGAGCACTGCGAAACGCCGTATGCCAATTTGAGCACCAAGGCTGGTGTCATGGAGTCTTATGAAGACTTTATGAGTCGGAGGCAGGACAGGTACTACCCAGATTATGAAAGGGAATATAATGAAAGAATATTTTCACAGGAACATTCACCCATGCCTGCTTTTACTGGGTCTTATGGAGAGTATTGGGAGACGTCGGATCCGTATCGACGGTATCAAGAGTATTACATTCGAAATGATTCGGAGGAACAAGCAAGAATTAGGCGAGAAGAAGCCTTGTATTGGAAGCAACTTGCTGCTGATCGAGAGTGGATCCGCAATCGGCGAAAGGAAGCTGCGAATATAATAGCTAGAGCTTTTAAGCAGTATCGAGATCGATTGGAAATGGAATTGGAGCTTGTGTCAGACTCGATCATGATACCATTAGAACCAACACAAAAGTCTCCGTTAGCACGGCGTATGTCCCCGATGCCATGCCAAAGATCTCCATCAACCAGGAGCTTACCTCCGTCTCCATGCCGAAAGTCTCCATTAAGTCGACGGTCACCTCTACCTCCGTATGAGAAGCCACCATCTCCATATCAGACATCTCCATCTTCATGCAAAGGATCTTCAATAAGTCCTAGTTCACCTGCACCGTCATGTCAACAATCGCCTGCCAAATCGCCTGTTCCAGTGCCAATGATGATGAATGATGCCGAGTTATTCCCAGTAGAAGAGCCAAAGGAACTGGAAGAACCAGAAGTCGTCGTTGAAGAGATGAAAAATATTGTATCAACTTTTCACCAAGTGTCCGTGAAAGTGCTAGCGATCCGGGATCTTGCTGGCAACAGTGGTTTATCACGTGTAGAAACGGCGAATATATGCGTCGAGCTCGCATTAAAGCACAACGGAATCGATTTAAATAGTTTTATTTCTAGTACAAAAGAATTTGTACTAAGCGAAAGAGAGAATATTGAATGGGATGAAAAGTTTACACATGAAGTGTGTAAATTGCCGGAAGAGCAAAGACAGGTAATCGATGAATGGGTTCTGGAAGGAGAAGTAAAGTCGTATTCTAACGACGAAGTACAAACCATTGGGAAAGTAAACGTTCCTCTCTACTTACTTGAAATGTCCTTTGCCAGTCAATATGCCATGTCTCGATGGTTTCCTCTTGAAAAGCCCGCAGTAGAAGCAACTGTACGTGGGGAGTTAAAGCTTCAAATTGCTTTAGAACAAGTACAGGTAGCGGATACCGGAGAGCAGATTCTTAAGCCTTACATATCTCCAGTCGTGCCAGCCATTCAAGTGGAGACCAAAACACCTCCAGTGAAGAAACGTGGAGTACGAAAGACAGCACCAAAAACATCAAAAACCCAGAAATTTGATCTATCATCTAAAGGGGAGACTATAGCACCTGGTACAGAACAGAAATCAACTTTAGTAAAGAGTAATTCAACGCTTTCTTCAGATATCAAGTCAAAGCACAATGAAAGAGACATCATCAAAATGAGCACACATCAGGAACTGAAGAGTGATAAGGCTCGTGCTAAACCTGCTTTTCGTCGAATCCAAGCTTTTTCACCTCCATCTTCACCATCGTCTGTATCATCGCTCGACGTAGAGGCGCTTTCACCAGATCCATCTTCGCCAAACAAACAAAAGTATATTCGAGCTGATATGGATCATTCAAGTGCAGAAGTGAAATCATTCTTAAAGAGGAAACCTCACAAGATCGTCATCGAGAAATTGGACTGGAGTAGAGTAACTCCAAAGACAAGCACTCGATGGGAAGGGAAAAAGAAATGTTCTAGTTCTGTCGACTTGAAACTGACGAGGTCATTGTCTAGTGAAGTGAATTCTGACCAAGATATGACTTCGCCGACAAAGAGCTTGCAGTCTACAGCATCGGAACCTACCACTCGTTCAAAGCCGGAAGAGCTGCCAAATCGTTCTCCGATAGAGGAACTGACAGAAAAAATTAGCAAAGTATGCGAAGATATTGTTGAAAACGAGATAGATCCATTAAATAGGTTTGAAGCTGACAAGATAAGATATCCATGCCTTCGCCAGGCTCATACTGATCTCAATGCGATTGAGACGACTGGAGATGTGACGGAGAGAAATGACTTGACGGCTGAGCCTAATGGAACTTATCTACTTTCAACCTTTTGGGAGAAACTAATCGGTGATAAGAGTGGCCGAACATATACCGACTACTTAAGCAAATATATTTCAATGAACGAGGAGTAAAGTTAGGCCTGGTCGCATGCAAATATTGATTATATTGTTGGTCCAACTTTTTTCTCGAGGTCATTCGTTGTTGACAAGTTTTCAGGCCTTGGAACTACTCGAGAAGAAGAATCTCCGAAAGAAGAAATACATAAAACGCAAGGATAGTTGATCATGAGCACTTATCCGCTAGTACTGATCTTGGCAGCCGTCACCATGACCAAGATTTATATGGAAGATAGCAAGACTATAATATAATTTTGTCCGTCTCGAGTGCCTTCGTGTTTTTTGCATTTTCACTATCGCTCTTTGCATTGCTGCCATCCAAGATACTCATCTTCAACTTCGCTTCGCTTCACTTCAACTTCAAACTAATCCTATCTATAAATATAGTTAGACATCGCTTAGTGCCTTTGATTGTTCTGTTACCGATTATATGAGCATAGAACATGAACCATCCACGCCTTGTTCTCTATTGGCCTTTACCAGCAAAACGCTTATGCGCGTTGGTACCAGTATTATGAAAGAACAGACTGGCGAGATGTACTTTGACGCTGTCGTACAACAGATACTAAATATATGCAATAGTTTGTAGTCGACTCGTTTGTCATTCGCTTTCACGTCATAGTGCTTTGTCAGTGCTTCAAAAGTCTCAAAGAATAGAGCTGATGGGGTGTCTCTGCTTTAAAGATAGATGCAGCAGTCCAGAACTTTTCTTGAAGCCAAAGTGCCCTTTTTATCGACTGGCTATCTGCCATGCTGCTTTTAATACGCGCGATGTGTCCGCTAAACTTAAGACGGCGAGCGGGAGACTACATAGAAGTATCGTTTACGCTACGTACTTTGCTCTACTTGCATGTAATTATTACAATTGCTTTAGTGCAATGATGAAGCGTTGAAATCAAGCTTAGACTTTCCGGTGGATAGAGGGTGCTAGGTGCTAAACTCCTATTTCCCGTTGGTTTTCATGTCTACGGCCGAAGCATCTACCTTTCTAGTGGCACATCCAGGTACATAATTGTGAAAGGGCGCATGCTTTATATCTACCTCTACTAGACACGAGGAATGAAACTCTGAACAAAGGCACACGTTTCCACTGATCTCCATGCATGAACAAGATAACCATTTTAAATTATGGATATACTCTATTGGTAATACAACTACACGTATCTGGTGCACATTTAGCCACATCGGCTTGCCGTCGGTGCTTTACGCCACTCTACACCTAGAAATGCAGACACATCAAAGCTCGGGTCGTTCGGATCGACCTCTGGTAACCGGGACGAGATCCGTCGGTAGGCAAGAGCCTTCTTGGCCAACCGCGCTTGCGTCGGACTTGCTTTCGTCTCCTTTTCACTGACAATATCGATCAGCTCTTTTACGTTTTCGCACATGCGGTTGCGAAGGCTCTCATCCCAGTACGTGAGGCAGACTCGTGGGTGCGGGTAGAAGACTCGATTACAGTTTGAACGCGCAATGTCTTCTTCATCGTATTCCTCGCCCGAGTGAAAGTTGTCTTCCTGATTCGAAGGTCGATCTTGCGGGATGTCAGCAGATGCCAAGTTGTGAGGATGGGCGTATCCGAGGCGAGCCGAAGTCGAGTCTGTCGTGCTGGAAATCATTTGGAAGGATAGTTGGACAGAAGGCGTGAGTTGAGGGCTGCAAAATTTTTAATGAAGGCGTAGTGGCACAGGCAGAGAAAATTTGAAAGAAGAAGAAGTGGGTCGAGTTCAGCAAGAAGCGCCTGCATACAGCAATCAAGCGACAGAAACACCGTTTCATATTTAAAATTTTGTTGCTTCCACTCCGTGCCGTATCGCTGGTACGGAGGGACACTTCAAATGCTTGGACGGCGTACACCAACAGCGCCCGATTCGCAGATTGACGTGACCTCCATCGAATTCTGATCGAGCCGGCAATGGGACCTTGCAAAGTAGGTTTCCATATCTACACGATGGATCTATCACCTACGAAGTCATCTACTAGATCGAAGTTGGGATATCAGCGCAAATCTGGTTTCCATCCACAAGCACATGAAAGGATCGCCGGGCTTCGTTCTCATACCTTCTCTTTCTGCAAGAGGACGTGTAGAAGCTTTTGTGCACAGTAAGAGGTCCTTACGTCGGATGCTTTGGCTTTTCTTTTTGCTTTCGGACGATAACGTACGGAGTTTCTTCTGCCTTTTGGCGATGGTAGACGCTTCATTGTACTCTCTTGCCAATTTAGTAGAAAAAGATCGATAAGGATGCCCACGAAGAGCACGCTTCGCATTAAAATCTCGCTCTCTCGCTCGTATCCTTTTTCCGAGCCATCAAGAACCGAGGAATTGGTTTCAGGGGTCGCGATCAAGCCTACCTTTGGATCTTTTCCGAAGCTCGGGCATTAGTATGTACATTCACAACCTGCCAAGGTAAGTGCGAGTTCGCGCTAAAGCTTTGCCATAATCGGTTTCATCAGCGAGGAAATAGCGCAGGAACATTCGATAGGCAAGATCCCACAAGTCAAAGGCGAAGGGCCTTCCTTTACTTTAAAACGAGCGTTTTACCATCATTGCAGTTCGTACTTTCACCAGTAGATACAGATCAGTTTCGCCCAAAGAAATAATGCACGACTTCCTACTTTCAATCACAAAGATTGGCGATGACTGCGTTTATCGCCTTCGGTAACTTCATTTCCAGAGCTCGGGCAGATTTGCAACGTAGACGAAATGGTGGAAAAATCAGCACCCCACCATTGTGAATGCAGGTTTTAGGCATGAACACCACGCGCTGCGAATTCCAGGAAGAAGGAATGACCGAGCACTTGATTCATTGTGGACACCTCCAAATGCATTTAATAGCTTCTGCGTTTGTATTGAAACGGCTTTATAGCTAGTCATCGTACATGCGAGAACACATCGAGTCAATTGGTTTGCTAATCTGCCTCGACTGAAGGCAAAATATACTAATGTTAATTCGTAAAAACTTTTTTATGCTTCAAGTTATGCAATCCTTCAACCTGACCGACCTCAGCGGTATACTGGAAACCGCCTGTATTTGTACCACGACCTGCTCTTTGATGTTAAACAATGTCGCTCCACGTGAAGGTAGACCATACTCGCGCAGATATCGAGTTGTCTAAAGCAGAGAAGCTCAGAGACGTATTCCTTGCCATGAATGTCACTTCGAGCGTTAAAGTACATGTATCACAGTCGTCAATATATTCGTGGCTGGCGTCGAGACAGCACTTATTGGATCACCTACTTTCGCGCGTCGAAATAAGATTACCGGACGCTTCCTACGTCGTTGCTTCGATTAAACTCGCCGAGCCACTCTCGAGCCCGAAAGAGGTGAGTCTGTACATCGAAAGCGTCCGTGGCCAAGAACCACGCTCGCCTTCGAAGCAAAGATACATCAGAAAGGCCATCGCCGTGGCTTTGACGTGCACGGACGGTACACGCATGGATGAGCCCTACAGTAGGCTTTCAACACAAGCGCATCAATTCATTTCATCACTCTTGGCATGGCGTATGAGATATCAACGCTCTGTCACAGAAGCGATCATGTTTACTGGAGGCAGCCTGGACACCCAAGCCTTCCTCGCTTCTTTTATTTAAGCACTTGCATCCCGAAATACCATACGCAATGTTTCCATCAGCTCTCTCCAGCTCCTCCCCACCGCGTCTCATCCTGACGCATGTCTTCGTTCGCGGAGAAAGATTCGTGCCACCCGCGCTTCTGCAGCTGACTCGCCATCACCTTTCGAATAGGAGGCAGAGTGTTAGCTTGACCGCTGATATAGTAACGTCCTTCGTGCGTGGGCGTGTCGAGAGATGTCCATCGCTGTCGAAGCATCATCCCTTCCCGACCACGTTGTATTTCCATTGTTTGCTGCTGTGGATCTTGTCGCATCCATGCGCCCGTGTTAGGTGGTACCATACCCATAGACGGATTCATCAGCACTGGAGGCGCACTCTCCTGTCGGATAAGGCCTTGTCTCATTCCGTTCGCACCGACCATGGTATCGACTGCAGGATCTCTAAGATTCATCCAGTCCGACTGAGCCCGTTCGTACGGCGATCCCCTTTGATACACCACGTCTCGAGGAGGCCTAGACGTTAGATGCGATGAAGAGGTCGGATGAGATGACGCTGGCGGTGGCAAAGGATACTTGGTGTCCAACTGGCGAAGCACCTGCGCTTTCGCTTCCTCCTTTAGGTCGCATCCGGTCGCCAGGAAACTCTCCAGCCTCTTTTGAAGCACCATGGCGCTTTTAGCATAGCTCTGCTGGTAGCCATCTCGAAAGTAGCTGATATACTTGGCCTCGAGTTCATCAATTTCGCGACGGAGCCCTCTTATCTCCAGATACGGCCACTTTGGGATGCCGGCCCTCTTGCGCAGGTTCTTGATCCACGCCTCGGAGTAGCCCAAATGAGCTGCAGCCTCCTTCAGCGGCATTTCAAAGTACGGTCGAAGGCATCTTAGGATCGAGTCAGGCGTGTACGGGTGTCTATCCGAGAGAGGACGAGCGCCTGCGTCTCTACTGCGTGACAGACCTTCCAGCGCGTATGCAGCGTCTTCCGTCTGCGTACTCGGTGGTTGTTCCATTGACCCACTTTCCCATCTCTCCGGTGGTATCTCCGTGCTACCTGAGTCCATATCTTGGTTCCTATCTACCAAGCCTTTCGTCTCGGACGCTTCGCCAATCCGAGCTCGCTTCTTCTCTCGCGCGTCATCGTTCGGCTGCTGTTGGTCATTTCGACTGCAAGCTATCTTACGTCCCGTGGATATACGGTATGGTTGAAACACTGGTACGTACGTATCGCCTCTGCCAATGCTGTCAACATCTCCATCGGCACTGGGCACCACGTTGCTGATATCACCGTGTCCAGACCCGCTGTGCATCTTGCTTCGCATGCTCCCAGTGCGATAGGATAGTTGTAAGGCTACTTCCGTGGGAACGGGAGGGAAATGTGCAAAGATGATGGTAGAGGTGACGATCGACAACGGGCCTCAAGCGTGTGTGCTCGAATTTGCTGTCTAATAGATCTTAGTAGGGAGAATCGGTGTCTTCGGAAGGCTGCGTGAGTGAGGGCTGGATCCAGAGATCACAGGCGCAATGTATGCTTTGAAGGAAGGCAGGTCCACTTCTTTAAAATAAACGCTGCTTCGGACTGAGCTCAGTCACGCGATGTCGAGTATTGAGAGATGTGAGACTCGGAGGATGTGAATACCACAAACTTCGAGCCTGTTCCTGGACTTTTCCACCGAGCGAAGTATAGGTGGATGTGCGGTTGCTGTCTTGGAGCTAGAACGGAAATGAAGTAAGAAACTCTTGTGCCCGTGTGATCTCGTGGGTTAAGAAGTGGCCTTGGCAAGAGCTTTCTAATTGTTCCAATGAATGACAAGTAACTGTGATGCTGGCGTGCAAATGTCGACTGGTGACCATCTTTCAATCTAGCTAGACGGAAACCGTGCCAATCTTCCCGCGGTAGTAGGATCTTTGAAGGAAGCTAATGGAGACTTTCAACTTGCAAACGACGACTTCGCTCTCCTACACCAGATCCACTCAACACGCATTGCACGAGGAGAGAGTTACCGATCAAAATACGTAATGGATATAGATACTGTACCATTTCAAGTGTCCCTCTCTTTGTGCGACAGCATCTGGAGAATAACCGTGGGATAAAGCGTACAGCTACTGATGACTACACGGATGGAGTTGCTATGCATCCGAGACGTGCTAGTCTTTATGCTTTCATCGAGCAAGTCTGTATATGAGCTGATCGGCTAGTCAGAGATTGTGCAGTCACCAATCTTGATCAGAGTTTCTACTTTAATGCGCAGGTGTCCATGGTCTATTAGCACCATTCAGTTAGATTTTGCAGCCAGTTGCAGGGACGTGTGGCGCAAGCGGACACCCATAAAGTACTCTGAGCGACGCTGATACAAACGATTGAACTCGTTCAAGCTTTACTTCTTTTGCCTACCATCTCCGACTAGCTACTTCCTACCCTCGATGATGCCCCTCAAACAGACCAGCTAGTGGCGCGTGTCTATCCTCAGAGACCGCGATCGTCTCGTCTTCAAAATGCCAGACCCTTGTCTAGTCGAGATGACACACCATATCGGCGAGCCTCACTGCTCGGTCTGCACGTTTACATCTTGTCGTGGGTGGCGCATATACCTCGCACTGATCAGATCCTGTTTGCAACAGTTCTTTGATGCCGCCAGAAGTGGATCAGCAATATAGACCAGAAGTACCGTTCAAGTACTATGATACAATTATGTCACGAGACTTCGGCGCTGGGCAGTGTCCGCTGATGACGTAAAGACTGGCCATTCCATGCTTGTGTGGTGCCGTTTCGCCTATGATTCGAAACTTCTACACAGTTGCGGCCGGGATGGATTCGAAGGTACATAATGCGTTCTTCGCTACAATACCTCAACCAATACGTGCGTGCGTGCCACTGTATCCTCGTGCTGATGCCATATCTGTCAAGAAGAAAGTTACATGAGACTTCCACTTTTCTACATACTCTCAAGCCGTATGGTTTGACATCTTTCTTAAGGCTCCGACCCGTCGGACGCCAACCTTCGAGACTTGTTCAAGTTTTGCTGCACGATTGGCGTCATGAAGTAATTTCCTGCCATTTGAGTTTCGAACAAACACGGTGTGCGATCTTTGTCGGAGGGATGTGGTTCGAGAAGCTATCAGCTATTTCGTCATTTTAATCAAATCAGTTTTCTGAAGCTACACCTGTGTGTATATCTAGGTTCAAATGCAGGACAAGGTCGATCATAGCACACTTCAAAATGCTGTTGAAACTCGCTTGCTGCCCGAATCTTTGCCACGGAACTAGTTCTTGGCCCAAGTGAGAGACGAGCATCAGTATCGCACTCGATGAAAGCTGGACATTCAAATGTATGCACACCTACTCACCTAATCGATGAACAGCTTTAACGAGTACGACAAACTATTTGATCCTCCATATTCAACATAGAAAGCAAAGCGGAGTGAAATTTGGTGCTATCTCAGCTCTCTTGTTACTATACATGTTTCCGTTGGACATGACCATTTTTCTCTTATAACACGATGCGAGTGACAGAAGTGAAAGCAACAGAGTATATGGAATGGGCTTACGCGCGTCCACACAGCCTGGGCATAGTGATTGCAATGATGGCCAAGTAGCTGTAATTGGCATTGCAGCGATCAGATGTAATATTCCTCTAAAGGGAGATCCCAATTTCTTGTTGTCCGTGTAGAATACTCCGATGTACTACGGTTGAGAGGTTAAGAAACTATCAACCCCAGAGGACGACCACACAAGTTCTTCCTATTATTCCATAGCTATATCATAGAGAGGTATAGAAGGATGCTTGTTCTGCAGGTAAGCACGGAATGTCCAACTCTTTATCATCATGACAGAAACTGGAAGCGTTGGTTCGAGTAGCGTGACGCACCAGCTTTCCACAAGAATAACTGCTAGTCTGGACACATAGCCAGAATACATATCGTATGAGCATCTTTCGCATCGAGAGCCCAAAAACTCACATAAAGCAGCAGATACGCATAGCCTCAAGTGCAACAAAAATCCACCATACACCTCCAGACCACTATCCATTCGCGAATGCAAACTCAAAAATCAACCTCGTATCGTGCCTCTTTCGTTTATGTAGAAATCGCTACCTTCTCAAGCTACCAATCTACTTGGTCACGTCCCAGTAGCAGACGCATCCGTCATTGCCCACGGACACAAGCTCTTCTTCGCTCGTGAAACGCACGCCTGTCACGCCATCCTTGTGGGCAAAGTCAAAGCACTTCTTCGACATGGGCTTCTCCACGTTCCAGACGTAGACGCGTTCGTCGAGCGATCCGCTCGCCACAAAGTTCCCACTCGGAGCCCACGCGACGCTCGTCACGCGCGTAGAGTGGAAGACCCAGAGACCCTGCACCTTGGCGCTGCGACTAGCCACGTCCCACACGCGAACTTCTCGGTAGGCGTCTCCGGCTGCCAGCAGCGTGCCGTCAGGAGAGAACGAGACGGTCGTGGGCGCGCCCAAATGTCCTTCGATCGCGCCTGTCTCCGAGAGACTATCGCCATCCACCTGGAAGAGATGGATCTTGTTCCCCTCCTGCGCTCCGACAGCCAGCAAATCCCCGGAAGAGTTCATCGAGATGCAATTGGGCGTCCACTCCAGCTCACCCGTCTCGAACACGATGCTCCCGCCGCGAAGGAGCTTGACGCCCTTGTTCGTCGCGATGGCAACGATGTCCGAGCCTTCTGGACCGAGAGCAATATCGTATGGCTGGGCCTCCAACTTGCAGTCGCTGCTGTAGGAACCGGCGTCAGGGGCGAAGCGGGCGGTGTCGTCCCAACCGACACTGGCCACCTGCGATGCGTCGGCAGCGATCGAAGTCAGCTTCGCCGTGTGCACCGAGCCCGTGAGCTTGGTCGCGACCTTAGTCTCGTTGTCCCACGCACACACATTGCCATCGTAGCTGCCGGTGAAGATCATGTTCCTGTCTGGTGCAGCAGCCATGGCTTGAATTGCCACCTGGTGAGCCTGCACGACCTTCTTCGGCTGTGTCGGGTTGGCCGTGTCGAGGTAGTTCAAGTCGCCTCCAAGGCTGAGAGACACCATGTAGTCTTGCACCCAGACGACGCCGACCTGCATGTCCGACAGTTTGCTGCCGTCTCCGAACGTGAAGGTCGTCGTCACGCTCCGACTCTCGACGTCCCAGAGCTTGACCGTTTTGTCCGCCGACGACGTGAGCACCTGCTTCCCGTCCGGACTCCAGCACACGGCGTAGATAGAGCTCGCGTGCTCCGCTGGGAACGTTTCCAGCAAGTCGCCACTTTTGCCGTCGTAGAGACACATGAGCTTGTCGGACCCGACGCTGATGGCGAGCTCTCCGTCGGGCGAATATCGAATGCAGTTGACAAAGTTCGAGTGCAGGTTCATGTTGTTCTGCTTGAACTTGAACGGAGGTCCTTCGAAGACGCACACGTTAAAGTCCTCGCTGGCCGTCATGATCCGGAACGGACGCACGGGGCGGTAGTCGACGCTCAGAATGCGTTTCTGGTGGCCGACGATCTCACCGACGCTATTGCCAGAGTCCCACATGAAGACACGGGCCATGAACGATCGCCCGTCGCCCACCGCCACGATGCGCTTGCTGTCCGGATCCCAACACAAGTCCTTGATCTCCCCGGAGAAGACCAGCATTTCCAGCTTGAGGTTGTGCTCTGGGTTGTCATATGACCTGCAGACAAGTTAGCATAGAAGCATTGATGACAGGAAGGACGGAAGCGTACCAGACACGGACTTTGCCAGTGATATCGCCGGAAGCGACCCAGAAGCCATTCGGAGAAAACTTGGCCGCCGTCGTCTGGTCCTTGTGACCCTTGTAGACGAATGTGTCTGTTGGATCCTCTAGGTTGCGCACCACCACGGTCTTGCCGCTGCAGTAGATGACCTTGGGCTCTTTCGGGTGGACGCCCAAGACGGACGGGGCGCCTCGTGTCGTCGTTGGGTTTGGCCCTTGCAACGCCTACGTGCATCCAAAAGGAGCTCAGAAAAGGGGAAATACACAGGTGACATCCGGCATACCTTGAGTGCCTCCGACGGAATGTGTTCGCTACGGTTAGCTGATTCTTCCATTTCGATCCTCTCCTCTTCTGATGATTTTCGTATCTCTCCCTTTTGGTACCTGATTCCAGCTATTTTGCGATTGGGTAGTTTTAGTGTGAGTACGTCATCCCGAGTCCGGATGTTCAAGCTGGCTTCAAGGAAATGAGATCGTACGATAGAATGTGGAGAGTTCAGTTTCTTTCCACCAGCGATTTAAGACACTTTGGAAGATTGAGATGGGTATTTGCCATCATTTCTTTCTTTGTGTTGTAACTGCGTTGGGTCTATGGAGAACCATGGCTTGTGAGATGGAGACAAAGATCCTCACTACAGACTGTGGCGAGTATTGTGACAATCATGACGCTTGTATCTTCCGAGATGGCATTTGGACGGATGGTGGTGAAAGCAATGATTGTGAAGAAGCAGATAATTCCTCTAGTAACGAAGGCTGTTGGAGGAGCGATTCAGAGTCCAACTGCAGAGTCCAATGCATGAATATCTTCGGTTCGGACGAGAGTGCAACGTTGGTCATTTTATCTCATCCAACTGAGAATGGAACGGAGGTTAAGCATCCATCGATTAAAGCGGAACATGTCGATAAAATCGACGTTCGAGTCCCAGACCATGTACGAGAATGGTAATGTCATATGCGAGCATAGTAGCAATTTTGCTAACGTTAGGCCTAGGCGAATTTGCGGGGATGACTGCGATGTTGCGAAGGATGCAGATACCAAGTACATTGAGATCACCAGCAAGACAATGTCGTCACCAACGGAGCTAAAGGCTTTAACGCTATATGGACTGAACTTGTCCAGCCCACCAGATCTAAATGCTCTACCCTCTCCTCTCAAAAACGCGACGATTAACATCAGTTTCTGCCACCTTTCGTCAATCCCAGAAGGCGATTACTTGTATGGAGTGGAGACACTGTGCGTATCGACTAGAGAAACGTGCCGTAACGCGATCTAATCTCCATGTTTAGGGATTTGAGTCATAACGATCTACAAGACCTTCCTGATGATTTGGAGCTGAACGAAGCTATCAACATGTGCGGCTAACTATATGGAAACTACCATGTGAGCCAACCTAACGCTATGTACGTGTGCTGTAGCCATCTCCAAGAGAATAGATTGGACAAAATTCCTCAAGCGATCGCAGCTACTGAGTACCTTCACCTATTGTACGTGTGCATGATTTATTCGTGATGAAAAAATGTAACCTTTATATGACATAGAAATCTCAGTGGAAATCCACTTGAAAATCGAATTTTAGGCTACTCTATGCTCTCTTCGCTCGAGTATGTGAACGTCTCTCTCCCTACGCCATGGTTGGACAATGCGTATGAGTGTCCCGAAGGTAGTTTAAATGCCATCCTCGGTACAGAATACTATGCATGCTCGCCAAACGGTTTGTCCGGTGGCAAGATAGCTGCCATCATTGTTCCGATCGTCGCTTTCGTCGCGATCATCGGTGGATGTGTGTACTATCGATGTCGGGCTAAAAGTTGGAACAAGTACCATCGTTATGAAGACGGCAGCGCTTCAGATAGTCCGATCGTACACGCTCGAGAAGCTTATGAGAATCGACCGCAGGAGCGCGAAGTGTAGGAGCTAGATTTCCACTCGTATTTCAATATGCATTTGAACGTTTCAAACATCCAGCCCGTGGCTGATGCTAGTTTCTGGTTTAAATTACCACGGATCTCAGACCCATGGCGAGAGGAAGGGTACAATCCACTGTCCGCCGAGAAGCTGTACGATGGATCTCTCCCAATGTACCCATCACTGTATTTTCTCTAGACGTCTGTTCCGACCTCAGATCGCGTCGATTTTTCTCCACCGTAGACTCTACTTGCTCGAGCCTCATGAGCTCTACACATGCAATGCTGCACTACTAAACTGCATGTACACCGCACGACAAACATGCTCCATTTGTCACTATCTCGTATCGAAACGCTAGCACCACGGCCATTAGTGTCCAGAAAACAATCCCCTTTCCCCTTTTGCGTGATCATTTTCTATAGCCGCATGCAGCTGGTTTTCTGACCAGCATTACGATCACTAGACAGCACAGTACGAACCGAGCTCCTGCTTTAGCACGCCACTGCCTCTTATCACTCGAGACGGCGAGTCGAAACTACTGCGCCTACGTACTCTACTTACAGAAGCTGAGAAAATTGCATCAAGCCACTCGTCCGAAAAATTCACCTAAGCATTCCAGCAGTCTCGCCTGTCACTCCGTACCTCTAAACGTAGATGGGGGAGCGACAAAGCATGTCCAAGGACAGCTTTGACGACACCACATCTCCATACACCCGAGCGCAGACACCACTCCAGTGGGTCCAGGCGCAAGATACGATGGACTCGGACGTCGTCGATGACGAATCATTCATCGATTCGCCCAACACGACGCAGCGAGTGTTCACGATGGACGCGGCCATACTGCGCACGCAGCAGCGCCAACAGAGTTCAGGTCGGTCCATGCAGGATCACTCGAGGCGAACTTCGATCACAGAGCGAATTAGCACTACATCGCGCATGGATCCCATGGGAACTCGTCGCAAGCCGAATGCCGTATCATGGGACGATCATGTCCTTCCATCGCCAACAACAGAGCCGCGCAATGCGAGTGATGCTCGAGTGCGTGCTACCAATGTGCACATTCGTCGACGCCTTCACCACGACGCGAGCGACAAGTCCACGGACCTTCCAGCGGATGACGTGAGAGATCTCGAATTCGAGAAGAAAGCTCGCATGTCCTATCTTCACATGCGTTTCAAGATGAACTCCTACTTTGCCTTGCGTCTGTCTGCACTCGCTGTCTTGCTCCTCGCAATGGATATCTGTGGTTTATTTCATTTCTACACGCATCTCAAGTACGAAGCTTTCCTCGATGATGATCCGGAGGATGCGAGTGGAAACCACAAGGCAGTTCGATACGTAGGCGAACCAATGAGTCGGATGTTCTTCTCTTGGTCTTCCACGAGCTGTCGATCGATGGTTGCTGCAGGGTCAATCATCTATCACTTACTTCCTTGTGTCATCATCCTCGGTCTGCCTTCCTCCGGTTTCCACATCTTCGAACCTTTTAAACGTGAGCGACGTATCGATGCAAGTGGTCGACTGCAAAAGGTGAAGCGAACATTGTTCCTGCAAGTATGTGAAGTCGCTGGCATCATCGTCCTCCTCTTCACCATATTGTTAGCTATTCGTCTCATCTTCTTCCTCGCCGGCAGCAAATGGATGGAAGGTTGTGGCGAGCATAACGACGCTTACATCTTCGTTACATGCGCAGCCATCGTCCTACTGCTCATGCTACTCCAAATTCGTTTCTTCATGCGCTTCCGAGAGCATCTAAAGATGCAGTTAGGAGCGTTTAAAGAGTCTGACCAGACAGGTGACGTCCGTCGATTAATCCTACGCAACAAACTAGCACGACGGAAGAAGCAGCGGGCGCAATCCAAGAACGATCCGTCCGAATCGAACGTCCTCGCGCCGAAGAATAAAGCGACACCCCCGAAGAGTCAAGTGGTTAGCGACATCCGCAAGCGATTGTACCGTGGCGCACAGTTAGGTGATTTGCGTCTGCTCAAACGAAGTCTTCGCATAGCAACCAAGTCTCTCGGAGAAGAATTTGCTCGGGAACTATATCCGGACGCAAAGCTCGTCTTTGGTCTCTTCGCATGGTCGCGCAAGAACCCGATGCACGTCGCAGCGTACCAAGGCAACCTTGCAGCACTCGAGTTACTGAATAACTGCGGACTGTCCGTCAATAGTTTCGATAAAGTATCTCGTCTGCGTGTCTCCACAGGTGATCTCTTCTGGTTCCTTGCCTCCCGACTCGTCTGTAAGCCAGTGGTCGAGGTGGAAGAGTCCAATTCGAGTGTCCTGCGCCAGACACTCGTCACGCCACTGCATTGTGCCGTGTCTACTGGTAGACTCGACGCCGTTCGATGGCTCTTGGCACGTGGTGCAGACGTCAACGCTTGCTCTCGGTCTTCCTACCGAAGTGAAAGCAAGTTGCCACCTATTTTCCTAGCAGATCATCCGGAAATCGTGCGTGAACTACTCGCAGCCGGTGCGAACCACTTGGCGATTCCAGACCCTGGGCATGCCAACACTGTAACAGTGCTGCAGATGGCGTATTTGCGAGGCAACTACGCCGTTGCGCAAGTCCTGGAAGAGTGGGGAGGAGACATTGCCTTGACGCCATTGCACTCTGCTGCTGCCAAGGACGATGAGAACGCCATTCGACTCTTGCTTCGGAAGAAAGTAGAGCCAGACTGTCTAGGTGAGATCGGATACGTCGGTCTGAACGAACGAACGCCACTCCATTGGGCGGCTGTGAATGGAAGCGTCAAGGCTGTGGATATGTTGTTGGAAGCTGGTGCAAATGTCGATGCGAGAGACGCACGTGGACGTACACCACTGCACTGGGCCGCGCGTGTCAACAAGTTGGAAGTAGTCACGAGTCTGCTTGAGCAAGGTGCGAAAGGAGATCTAGTAGACGATAGCGACATGACTCCGATCGTATGTGCTGCGTGCAGTGGTGCCGCGACACCAGCGATGATCAAAGCCTTATCGTCTCACGGATGCAAAGTGAATCATCAGCTCAAGTCGTCTGGTGACACGGCACTGCACTTGGCTGTCAAGCTAGACGATCGGGAGACAGCCTTGGCGCTCTTGGACGCCGGTGCCGACATCATGTGTACGAATAAAGAAGGACTGCGTGCTATTGACTGCACGACGTCCACTCGTCTTCAGTTCGAATTGAAACGAGCGGCAGGGAACCGAGACGTCATGATTAGCTACACGCACTCGCACTTGGAGTTTGCACAAAAGCTGCGGGCTAGTCTGGAAGCTGCCAACATCACGACGTGGTTAGATCTGATGGATCCGAACGGCATTGGTGGTGGAGCTGTGTGGCGAGAAGAGATTGCACGAGGCATCTCGAACGCTGCAGTCGTCCTTTGTATCCTAACGGAAGACTATAAACAATCCAAGTGGTGTCTGAATGAACTGGCGATGGCCAAGCAAGTAGGTACGCCTATCCTGGCAATTTCGACAGAAGGCGCAGAGATCTCGGAGGAACTGCAAGTGTACTTGTACACGCGTCAGATCGTTCCGTTTGAAGGTGCGATTAAGAGTGTGGAGCATCATGCGAATGTCCGAGGCGTGAGGTATACGTATGATGAAGGAGAGTATCAGAGTAAACTCCGGACGTTGCTCGATGGACTGCGGGATGAGATTGAAAAGAAACGATCTCGTGTACCGAATTCCAACTCGGTGCTAGACAATCAATCCTTCCTACCTGATTCCATCAGCTCGAATCATGAGTTGGTCCCAGAGTTAAAACGTATCGAGCAAGGGACTGTCGTGAGCTCTGGAAGCAACGTATCGTCCCAAACGACTGCGACATCTTCCGGCGACTTGCGAAAGAACTCGACTGCAGTAAGCGACAAGTCGAATAGTGATCATAACTGCGGCAGTATCGTCATGAATGATGAAGGGTACGTTCGGTATCGTCCAAAGATCGATCGCGTCGAAAGTGTGCCGGAGCAGGAAAGTAGCGTCCAAGAATGGGAGTCGATTCCGAATCGACGGAAGATGAAGGCGGAGGAGCAAGAGCAAGCGATGATCTCGTACGCCGACTTGCCGACAAATAAAGAGCAGTTCGTCTTCATAGCACATGGTGATCGCCATGCGTCTTTCGTACGAAAGCTGTGTGGGGAATTGTGTCGACAGGCAGGTGTCTTGTGCTATGTCGACCGAAGGAGGAAGCTGAATAAACTCCAGTCGCACGAGTCGATACCAGAGACCGCTTTATCTAGTGGAGAACAAGGTAATCAGGACATGTCCAATCGGATTCGTGAAGCTAAGGAAGCCATCCTCAAGTGCTCCATGTTTGTACTTGTGCTCAGTCGGAAGACGTTGAAGAGCGAGCTGCTAAAGGATCAGCTAGCTTTTGCTGAAGACAAGGGCAAACGGATCTTGCCGGTGGTGGCGGACGAACTGGAGTTGCCATTGGATCTCCAGTACTCGCTCTCTCGCGCCCAGTTCTTCCATTTCTTCATTAAGAACGACTTTCTCAGTTTCCCAAGAAGCTTCGAATCGCTCTTGAGTGCCGTGAAGAATCACGTGCAGAATATCAATGAGGAAGGACAGCATGCTTCCCGCAGCGTTACGAGTAGCTTCCTTAGCTCGACGCCAATCATGGACGAAGATGCCCAGAGCACCATCGGAGGATCCTTCCTCGCCACGTCCGACCCGGCCTTCCTGTCGATCCAAACTGATCAAGGCGGCTCTGGGAGACGAAGGAGGCGTAGCTTTGGTAGTGACTTCGACGCAAACACGTCGACCAGAGCCTTTGGGCTCTCACAAAGCTTTCTGTCCGGGACGACGCGTAGTCAGAAGAGCTTAGGCACGAGTGAACTGAGCTTGGGACAGTCGATGCTGGGCACGTTCTCGACGCTTTCGAGACGAGGCATCTACATTGATGACTTGGAGGAAGCGGAAGAAGAGTTTGATGATGAAAAGTACGCTCAGCTCTTGGGCGAAGACGCGAGTGATGAAGAAGAGTTTGCGTCGTTTATGGACTCTAGGGAGTCTGGTAACGTCTCACTGACGGTGCACGAAGAAGAAAGCTTGGCGCATTCGGAGTCGCATGACCTGTAAGCGAGACGTTCTACCATTTTTGAATGGTACTTTGACTTTATAATTTCTTGGCGTACTTGCATAAGAAACAAACGAACACGAAATGCATTGCATATACAAGTACATGGGAAGACTGGCGTAGATCATGTATGTCTTTTGGTTTGTGACGGCAGGATGCAGTAGCTTCTTTTTACTGTAAAAATAAGTCGACTATGCATCCGATCGAAATGGCATGGAAGCAGCGCATATCTTGTGGATGGCTTTTCAAGCTGAGAGACGCAGGTTCCAACAGTGGACGAATTACCATCTAGCTAATCATCATTGTCCTTTTCAGTAAGTAACTTACTCTAGTCTCCACTACATGCTGATCACCACTTATTGTACGACAAGAAAGAGCAACAAAAGCAACGATTCAGACTTTGGCCTAGGTTACCACTGTCGGCACCTCCTCTTCCTTTTTCCACTCAAGTCCAAAATACGATGTGTTGCAATTTAGTAGACAGATCTTATAGCTAGACGTACGTAGGCAAGCGCCAATAAGGCATCGGTCTCGGCATTGGCAAAGCTGGTTTGTTCGCGCGATTCCTCTTGTCAGCCTCGATTTCTGCATCTTGCATGTCATGCAAATTGATGGTACTTACAATCCAGTTGTAGTGATATGGTACTAGCTCAATGTTTGGGCGTTGCTTTTTCGGCTTCGTGCAATTGCGTCCTCCGGAAATGATGCCGTAGACCCTCGGTACGTCCTCCTCGACAATAAGAGGACCACCAGAATCCCCCTTGCAAACGCCGCCGTTTCGTACCTCAACTTCTGGACAGATCAGAGTTTTCGGCTTGCGTTTTCCACAAGCCTTTGCGTCTCTGGATGAAAGCTTGAACCAAGTCACCCGTAGCAGAGGAGAATTGACCCACTTATCCAATCTAAACACTTGGCCAAATCCATACGCTTTGGCAGTGGACTGGGTTCGACTTTTCGAGTTGGCCATCAATGCGATGGGATTAAACCAACTGGGTTGGTCCACTTTGATCAAGCCGATATCATGTCCTCTTGGGCTTTTCTTTTTTGGATCATATTCCGGCCTGATGACGCTTTTCCACTTGTCCAAGGTTTCCTCGTGCGTAGAGTTCATTAAAGTTACAGTTTGCTTTGCTTTCTTAACACAGTGGGCAGCTGTGAGGACCCACTGAGGTCGGATGAGTACACCAGAGCACTTCCAGCGGCCGCTTTTGATTTTGGCAATATATGGAACTCGGTCCAGCCCTGTGCCCCTTACGGGTGGTCCGTTTATACGGTTCATCACTGGCTGCGATGCAGTCGCGTTGATATCCATAGTCGGGTCCTTGAAAGATACACTTGTGGAAGTGACCTGGGACAAGACGAGCGTGCAGCACAAGAGAAGGACGAGCATGCTGCTTTCGATCGGCAAGTTGGTTTATGGCGAAGTGCACGACAAG